>CM031242.1:642644480-642770297 GCA_018340775.1 Taxus wallichiana var. yunnanensis | reverse complement strand
TAATCTTCGAGGATAGTGTGCATAATGTCATGGAAAATGTAGGTCATAGCCCGCTGATAGGTCGCACCAGCATTCTTAAGGCCAAACGGCATTACACGGTAACAGAAAGTTCCCCAAGGAGTTATGAAGGCAGTTTTGTGTTGATCGGCAGGGGCAACCAAAATTTGGTTGTAACCTGAAAAGCCATCCATGAGAGAAAGCATTTCGTGACCCGCAGTGAGATCAACAAGTTGATCAATACTTGGGAGGGGGAAGTCATCCTTAGGGCAAGCGAGGTTAAGATCCCGGAAATCCGTGCATATCCGAAGTCCCCCGCCGCTTTCGTGATGTGCACGATGTTAGAAATCCATTGAGGATAGTCAATAAAGCGTAATGAAGGAAACAGAAGGAGTCGTTGGAGCTCCTCTTGACCAAGAGAGCAATGCGTGGATGCATTTTCTCAATTTCGCTTGACTCGTTTGGAATCGGGGTTTAGAGTGATGTTATGGACTAAGAATGGTAGGATCAATTCCGGCATGTCAGCGTAAGACCATGCGAAAGCTTGGTTGCGAGCACGGAGAAAGGTAGTAAAGGCGGCTTGTTCTGATGTGTCAAGGGATTGTCCAATCTTCACTATGTGAGGATCTTCCTCCGTGTGGATGTTGATTTCTATAGTAGATTCGTTCAGCATAGTTTGGGTTTCAGATGGTAAGGCGCGTTGAATATAAGAATCATCCGCGCCTAGGTAAGTGAGGATGGAGTCGTCATCCTGGCATTCAACAACATTAATCAAAGGTGAATCCTCTTCGATCATGTCTGGATACAGAAGGGGAAGAGAAGATGGGTCCTCATTATCGCGTTGATAAGTGAGAGGACCTATGAAGATAGCATTTATGAAAAAAAAAAGTTAGGAGGGATAGATTCAGGGTCCATCGATTCTGTGGGAGATGATGGCAAAGTGGGTGATGATGGTTTGGTAGGGCGACGCCCTTCTTCTTCCAGGATACGCCTGACAGGAGGTGTCTCCGCGTAGGTGTTTGGAAAACCAAGACCACCGCGATCATTATGTTTGCGTGTGGTGATGGGGATGAGAGTATGTCGGCCTTGTTCAGTAAAGGCCAAAACCAAAGCCTTCCACGCAGCAGCAAATGAGTCAAGAAGGTGAGGGCAAAACGACGATTTGTCAAGTATTGAAAATCGGATTGGAAGGGAACCACACCAAGAGGAGGTTCAGGGGTAATGGAGGATGCGTCAACACCCCCATATGTTAGGTTAGTGCGACAATGGGGTGGTCCGTAAGAGATTATCTCCCCCACGCGACGGTCGTAGGTGGGGTGTGCATGTAATTGTCCGTACTCCTGCGGGGTAGGGAAAGAACTAACGTTATATAGGCGATACTCCCCCAGCGTAAGGCGATGAAAAACGTCTACTAAGGGGTCGGAGGTTGGGATGTTAGCTGCGGGAAGAGAAGTGGTTTGTGCGGACGGTGGTTTCATCGGTTGTCAAGGCGTAGGTGGGTTGAGGTGGATGGTTGAGGTATATTGGAAGAGGATGGTTGGGTTGAATGTATGGGTGTCTTAATTGGTATAAGCACATCGTTTGGGCGGTATAACATATTGCAAGTTTTGAAGGGGGGAGGATCAGCTTTTACAGTGTAGGACTTCCCCTCGTACTCAAATTTTATACATCGATGTAATGTTGAGGGGACGCATCCCATGGCCCGGATCCAAGGACGACCTAGCAATATATTATATTGGAACTCTCCTTCAAGGACATAGAAGAGTTCGGGCAAAGTACGTGGTCCTACGCGAATGTTGAGGATCACGGTGCCCAATGTAGAAGTAATAGCATCATTGAATGACCGCAACATGATGGGGTTGGCACACATGCAACTAGAAGGGATGTTCATTTGTTGGAAGGATTTTGAAGAGATGATGTTTAGGCTAGCGCCCCCGTCAATCATAACCCGACGTACTCGAATGTCTCGGACGTAAGCGGAAATGAAAAGGGCAGGTCGTGGTCTTCTCGCACTACCAAAGTCGATAATTTCATCTTCCGAGAAACTAACCTGCAGCGGCTTGTTGTTTTGAGACGTATGGTGGGGGAGATGGATTGTTTGGTGAGAGAGGCAACGTGATTGGGTGTTAGAATGGAGGTAACAGTGGGGTTTCGTTGGGTAAAACCTCTATCCCTTGAAGGATCTCAACGAGAGCTTGTCGATGAGATTCAGAGGTCTGAATGAGATCATATAGTGTCATTTTTACGGGCGATTGATGAAGCTGTTTGATCATGGTTCGGTGGGCAACTCCATTAGAGACGGGATAGGCGGGTCCGCGAATAACCACTTTAGGTGGTGGTGTAATCGGGATGGTTGAAGGAGAAAGAGATGCCGCAGGTGTGTTTTCTTTCGCTTTCCCATTGTTTTTCTGTCCTCGAGTAGCGACACTAATCATATTAATCTCGTAGACCTGAGATGAAGAAGATGGTTGGGATAATTCATGGTCTTCAAGAGGTGGGGTTGTAATAATGATCGATCTTGGTGAGGCGGGGACAGATGGTATAGTAGAGGGAATTGACGCTAGAGGTCTCTCCCTTCGTAAGTTGTCTTTCTTAATCTTTCGATCCGGAAGAGGTGACTGGCGAAGGATGGTTTTTAGAGCTTTGCATCCTTCTACATCATGTCCAGGTGTGCGGTGATAGGCGCAGATTTTAGACTCATCATAATCCACAGGTCGGGGCTTAGACGGGTCATAAGGTCTAAGTGGGGGTAAGGAGATGGTCGCATTCTCCACCAACATAGCAAGGATTTTGGCGTAGGATCCTTTGAGTGGGTCAAAATCAGAAGAAGATGAGGGTATTGATTGTGTGGGTTGTGGTAATGTTTGGGCGTGTTTAGTTCGTATGGGTGGTGGTTTAGTCGAGGGTGCTGACACATGTTTTTCACTAAACGTGGTTTCTGGACAAGTGGTTACGTTAATTTGGTTAGATGATGAGGCTACAGATGGCATGGTAGCGGAAACAACCACGGAGAAAGGGGAGTGACGTAAAATAAATCCTTTGATGATGGGATTGGTTTAGGGTTGATAGGTGGACCGGATACGCTGGGTAACGATGTTGTGATACCCTTTGATCTCTCAGTATAGGTGTAAAAGGCGAGGTTGTTTTGCGTAAAACAAAGGAGGTATGATATATTGATGTAAGGTGGAGGGATGAGGTCCCAATATGGAAGGTGGGTGTGAAGATGGGGGTTTTGATAGAGGCCCGGATTGCGTTTGTCTCCTAGGTGGCGGGGCGGGTTTATTTTGGGATAAATCGAGTCGCTTAGGCGGGTGTGTTAGACTGGGCATTGGTGAGGTCCCAAGCATAGGGGAAGATCTGGTTAAGTTGATAGAAGTGGACGGGGAATTTGGTAGAGGTGAGGGGGGTGAAGGCGAGAACAGGGGCATTTTAAGCTTCTGTAAGCACTTCGGGTAGATGGTGGAGACATCAGGATTAGTCATTTGCATTTGAGTAGGAAAAGGGGTACTCAAACGTTCCCATAGGGCCTGTCTATCTTCTGTGGAATGACAGTCTCCAGGTGTGATTTGTAATTTTGGTATGGAAGAAAGGTGGGTTGTAATTCCAGTCCATTGCGGGTGTGACACAGGAGGTAGATGAGGCACTGTATCAATAGATGTTAGGAGGTCAACCGGTCGTTGAAAAGATTTAGGCGATGAGGGACTAATAGGTAGGAGGGCGTGTTCGAGGGGATCTGTCATGTTAAAAGAATGTGGTGATGTTAGTGTAAGAGATTTCTCATCTAAGGATGTCAAAAGGAGTGGTGAGCCTTCCTCTTGTGTAGCAAGAGTGGTAGAAGGGGACGTTTGGGAAATAGATAAATTAGATAGCATCCGCTCACAGTCTTGTAGGGATGTGGTGTAAGAAGACTCGTTGATGAGAAGAGAAGTCCGGGCAGTTAACTCTTCTATGGGTAAAGGAATAATTTCACTTTGGCTTAATGGTGGTGAAGGAGATTCAAACTCCTGTGTTGGTGGAGAGGCTTGATTTAAAATTTTTTCAATAGAGGCTTTTGGCTGAGAATCGAAGACTGCATGGATCTCATGAACACTCTCCTCAGCTAAGATATCTTGGTTCACGTTACTGCTGGACGAGTGATTCGGGAATGGCTTGTTGAAAATTTTCAGATTTCGGTTAGCAGGGGCATTAGGATTATCGAGTGTTATATCCCCTGCATCAACCATTTCCTGCACTATGTTTTTCAACATCTTGCAGTTTTCATGACTATGTCCTTTTACGCGGTGAAAGTTACAAAAGTCATTTTCTTTGTACCAGGAAGGTATTGCGCGGGTGGAGTCAAACCCAGAGTGAGGTTTTACAGGGGGCAAGGTGATAGCCCCAGCTTTGAGCAATTTCTCTAGGATGACGCCATAAGTTTCTCCCAAGGGAGTGTAATTGGTGGGCTCAGCTTTGTATTTATAGGTGGTTTTTGGTGGAGTATTGGACGGTGGTTGGGATTTGACCATCACCGCGTGGACAGCTCCTTTTGATTTAGAAGAGGTGGACGCGTGAGGAGTGGTGGTATTTGGTTTATTGGTAGAATCAGGAGTTCGGAAAGTGGAGTTCTTGTTGCGCAACCGCAATTTCTCTTCCTCTAAGGCTCGAATTTCTAATTTTCGAGCCATAGTAAAGGCCTCGTCGAATGTACGGAAAGTTTGAATTTGGAGGGTAGGGGAGATGTGCTTAGCGCATGCCCGCGTAAAGAGTTCGATAAGTTCGGTTTGAGGCAAGGCATACGTAAGTTGGTTGATAAGGCCCCGCCATCGTCCAACGAAATCTGCGATAGATTCGTCTTCGAATTGTCGGATGGCATAGAGGTCAGTGATAGATACTTTCTTGGCAATGTTAATGGAGAAATGATCCAAGAAAGATTGGGCTAGTTGGTTAAAAGAGAAGATTGAGTGCTGGGTTAAAGCACTGTACCACTCCAAGGCAGGCCCTGATAAGGACATGGGAAAAGTGCGGAGTAACAAGGCATCATCATGGGCAATCAAATAACAAGCATGTCTAAATGATCGCAAGTGTTGTTGAGGATCCTCTTTACTGTTAAAACGAGTAAACTTTGGCAACTCCCATTGAGGAGGATATGAATGAAGGGGGACAGAAGGGTGAATGGGCTCCCGACAAACTTGCTCGTATGTCAAGGCGCTATGACTTCCTGAAACGGAAGCCTCCAGGTTTTGCATTTTGTCCATCATTTGCTTGATGAAATCTGTGGTTGGATGAGGTGATGGTGCCACAGAATAGGGATGTCCCATATAAGGTGTTGAGGTTACTGGATACGTGTATGGGAATGAAAAGGTAGGCGGAGCTTGAGAAGGAAAGCTCGTTTGAATAGGTGGCAGAGAGTAAGTCATGAATGGAGTGGTCTGAAAGAGAGACGAGATAGGGGCAGTTGGTGGTGGCGATACATGGGGTCCAAGATTAACAAAAGGAAAGCTAATCGGGGTCGTATGAACCTCTGCCGCTGTCGGATTGGGAGACGGGGCTAGTGATGCGGGAAGTAAGGTATTGTTATCAGGAGGAGTAGGAGCTAAATGAGCAGCTATACTAATAGGCATGCCCATAAGGAGTGACCATCAAAGCGCACGGTCGGGGTATGAGACAAATAGTATCAGACATAGCTGGGATTAGCATCCGAAACTTGGCAAAGTCCTTGTCTCCTACAGAATTTGGGGATCTCACTGGTGTCCGTAGGGTTTCCTATAGAATGTGAAGGGGGTGATTCAGGCAAAGAAACAGAGCAAGCGTGTGAAACCATGGCGGCGGCTTGCTTCCGAGTGATGACAACCATAGACCAGAACACACAGGAAAGTTTCAATCTATCAAGGACAAAAACAACCTCAGAATGGTGAATTTGGCAAGTTGCTGGTTTGTCGTAATGAGAGAGAAAAGAATCGATATCGGTTTGGTAACCGTGTCGGTCACAGGAAAACGACGCGGTCCCTTAACCGATGCCGGTGTCAAAATCTAGAATAAGAAAATACAAAGGGGTTGCTAATTTGATTTTTAGCAACGTTGAGTAGTTTAGCAACTTATTGATCACGTAAGACAAAGTATGACAGAGAAAACAGGATTTGAAAACAAGCAAGAGGCACACGCAAATGCGTAGAGATTAACCTTAGGGTTAATTTTAATTATTGTGGGCTTATGCCTTTAGACGTAGAATGATGTCGAATCCTAAACAACAAGACTTAGGGAAATGTCAAGTTTGTTTTGGCTTATAAGGTTACCTCAATCGGGCGGAGGAATACCGTGGAAAAAGGGGGATGTTTGAGATGTTGTGTTAATTGTGAAGTGATTCAAGATGTGTTGTGCAGCTGAAACTAAGGTTAATTTCTGTCAATACCGTGGATATCACCCCACGTGTACGAATTGCTACTTAATCTATGTTCACTAGAATTGAAAAACAACAGCAGAATGTAATGCATGTGTTTTAAAACCCAAATCGAAAGTGATATTCGATGAAGCAAAAGAGATGACTTTTACTAATGCAAGATGCAAAAACAAAGCAAGTTCTTTTACGTAATAATAAAATACCCCGTGAATATCTCTAGAAGAAGAAAACAGCAAGTATGCTCCCTATAATAAAAGCAAGCAAGAAATAAAGAAAAACCCAAAATGGGTCCCACTGTGCGTAAGGTACAAAATGTTTCACTGAAATGCTTCGCTCCTTTATAGAAACAGATAAGGTTAGGGTTAGGAGGAATACCTGTAGAATGTCGAGATGATGTGCGCGTACCGTAGAGAAAGATCAAATGATCGCGAAGAACTCTTTTTGTCTTGGAAGGACTACCCGCAAATAAGAACACAAGACCACAAGATTTTGATTAGATAATAAATGAGGGAATCGCCTTGGGCCTAGGAAGTATGAAACTTCCTTTCGAAGGTGGTCGGCCTCTCGCTAATATGAATTAACACAAAATACTGTGAAGAGTACTAATTAAATTGTTTCGTGAACCGGTAGGGAAAAGGTCGTTTTTCTTGGTTTTGATCAAAGGAACCGATGCGGTTATCTATAACCGATGGCGGTCACCGATAACCGATACCGGTTGGTTCCAGGATCTTCTGGGCTGGTTGTGGTGTTTGTAATGGCTGGTTTTTGGATAGTATTGAGAAATGGGATGGTTAGAAGCTAAAGAATGATGGTTAGAGGCAATGGTATGTTAGATAATGGATTCAGAACGGATTTGGGAAGATTACAATTCCAAAAGCACAAGAAATGTTATAATGGAGGACATGCAAGATATAACTTACCGGGTTTTTTTGATGAAGGTGCAAGTTGATCTCCTTTTCACGCCAACTCTTCTCGGTTTCTTTACTGCCTCTCGCTTGGTCAAGTGAAGTTCGACTCACTGATCGCTTTGACTCTCCTTTGATTAAAAATCCTTCGACCGATCTCCAAAATGAAATTCCGATCCGTTGTTTTGGTTTGGGAAGCCCATTTACAGGAACCGATTACGGTTGCGTAACCGACGGGCGGTCGAGTAGAACCGGCATCGGTTAGGAAAAAGTAGGCTATTTTTAGTAAAATAGCCCACCTTCCCTGCTTTTCTCCCGAGAGATCAGTTGCGGGCTTGGTCAAGTGGCTAGAAGGTCGGCTTTGGGTGCGAGTAAGGAGGCATTAGTTATGGATGTGAGTCTAGACCAAGTCATGGGTCCTAATTAGGTTAGTTTTAGGGTTAGGGCTAGGTCATGATGAAGTGGCAAAGTGAGGTGGTAGGTAAGGTGGTGTAGATTTATCAATTACAAGGCAATTAATAAATACTTGTGTAAGGTTTAGGTAATGAGGTTAGGTTGCGAAATGAGATGCGGGTCACAAGGGGTCGTAAGACACAATTTTGGTGTCTACAGGATAGATAGGCCGTGGCCACCGAAGGTAAATACACCTTCTTGTTCTTAGGTAGACCTCATTCAGGTTCACCTTGTGATGTCTTGATGATTTTCCCAGGTGCCTTGATGCATTCTCGACTTGGCTACACATCCCAGAAGTACATAGATATTTGGGGATTATCTAGAGCATTATTTCAAATTTCTGATGGCTAAAGGTGAGGTTTATGACTAAGAGGAAGATTTTCAACACATATCTTGTGTCTTTGTTGTGTGCATTATTTGCACCGAATGACGCTAATCACCATCATGAATTAGGCGATTGGATGCTGATCAGAGAAGGAGATGATAGAAGATTCCTCTCATGAAATGGTCAACATGTGGAGGACACTTCGCCTGGATTAACTTGTCCAAAATGGACTTCTTGTAACGAGTTATCGAGTCCTAACTCTTTTTAGAGATTCCTCCATGTCAATTGACCCACATGTGATAGTCTGTCGACATCCACATGGTACACCACCGTAAGATTCGGGCATCCCGAGCCCTCGATATTTGTATCTTCATCTCTTCTTCTATAGACATTTAGCCTTTCCTCAAAATAAGTATATCGTAGTTGCTTGAGATTATAGACAGTGTGTTCTTTCAGCTAGGCCACTTAGTTGCTGATCTACATGAAGAAGAAGTGAGACCCAATCCACAGCATTGTCATTAGTCATTTGATCTTCCATTAGAAATTATATGAGGATCAAGCCACTTCATTAAGCCATTGGAATGCTAACAGCAGAAGAAAGAGTTAGAGATTTTAAGGCTTAGAAGCCAGTCAACAAGCGCATAAGCAAAATTGCAATATGCAGCCAAGCCAAATGGATAAATTTTTGTAAAAAAAAGATGTGCCTTGCAGAGTTATAAGTGGGATAAAAGCGCATGTAGCACGGATGTAGGGCAACATTACATTTTCCCATAGTTGGCTTATGAAAATATTGTGTTACTTGGGATTGAGTTTGATATTCCCCTATGAGAGTTTGAAAACATGGATGGATGAAAGTGTAAAGAAAGGTTGGTAGCATCTTCATTTAAGAGGAAAACATCATGAAAAATAACGAAGCGATACGTGATATATAGAAGAAAATTATACTTAAGCTTTGAAACTTTGATGCATGGAAATCCGTTGGTCGCCTTCATGTGAATGACATGTTCTAAGATGATAACATGGATAAAAAAGAAGACAGAAGGCTTCCAAAGTATGGGGCTACAAAATAATCGACACTGTGCATGAAAATGCGAGAAAGGCACGCCTTGGAGGGCGCATGGAAGTTCTAGATGGTACTCCCATTACAAAATGGGTCAACCATGAAAAGTTAAAGATTTTAGATCAGCTTAACTGGGGTGGGTAGATACTCCAAAGGACGGCACAGACTATTTTTAGAATGGGAAAATGTCAGGCATTAAAATTGCGCCTACGTAACTTTCTATTTTATTCAAACCTTTTCTTTCTTTCCTCCATTTCAAAGGATGTTGTTGGACATAATAAGGTTTCATAAAAAGATTTCGGTGCCAAGCCAATAATTTAAAACAATCAAAGTACAAATGATTTGTAAAAGGGAAATCTTAGTCATAAGAGGAGGAAAGAAGAAAATGAGAAGTTGGGATAAGTATAGGGAGGAGCTAGCTTAATAATAATCTCATTTTAAAAGCTAGTAAGCCAAACCAGTGATGTCATCAAGAATACCTAAAGATTTGTGGAAAATTCTAAAACGGAGAAGAGGGAGAACCTCTCACCTTGGATATATAGCAAGAAGTTTGGAGAGCGGGTCCATGTGGAAATATGAAAATGGCCTAGGAAGAGATTTCTAGGCCGACAAGTCTTAGACGATCACGTGCTTTGCAAAAGAATGAAAATGACGAGGGCACCCCCTCATTTATATTTATAGAAAAATATTGTATGTCAGTCAATGTAAAGGAACCACTTTTGAAATGGTGTGTTAAAGAAGCCAGCCTTTGATTAGGGAAATTGTGAAGCCTTTGGCACACGAGTTATTTTTGAAGCAAGTGAAGATTGAGCGTGAAGAACTTCTTTGGGCGCACCATATGCACAATTTGACATGTTGAAGTTATAATTTACCCTTTCAGCACACATTATTCAAAACTTTATGTTGCTATGGAGATTATGTGCGCCCTTTGTTGTGTTTCTAGAAGTGGAGCAACCAAAAGCAATGTCAACACAAGGCGCATCATAGCACACTAATGAAGAGACTCAACATCCTTTGGCCGCACCGAAAGATGTGCTAACATGGAAAACCATGCGCCAAAGGCTTTAATCTGGCGCACCAATGCATGTTGCAAGGCAAATCCATGCGCTTCATTCCAAAAAAGGCTCAAAAATACTAAGTTCATCAACTAGAGGGCATTGGGACAACGTTTCAACGCGAAGGATCCCTTTGAGGATCAAACTCTGGAGGGCATAGACTTATCGGAAATTGCATTATGTCAATTTTGGGATAAGCAAGAGTGGGGAACACCATTATTTTCCTCTTGAGTGCTTCCTTGCTCATGGTCAGTCTTGCAACGCCAAAACAACCTCCTTCTCATTGCATGCTTCCTTTTGTTTGCTCAAAATCAGCTACTCACACAATCCTTTTCCTTTGACCAACTTGGTGACTTTGATCTCTATGTCATACTCCATGACACGAGTAATCCAACCTGCCCTTTTTTCATTCAAGTCTTTGTTGAGGAGGAAGTCCTTAACTCCCGCATGAGAAACCAAGCAACTGAACCTTGTTGTTTGAAACTAGATGCTTGAATTTCTTCAAGCTCCCGACTTGGAAGAACATGCTTCTCAATGAATGAATACCTCACCTCATAGTCCTCTAGGCTTTGGCTGAAGAAAGTAATTGGCTGCTCATCATTGTCTTTGTTCTGCTATACCAAAATTGTAGAAATAGTATCATCACCCCCAAATGCATAGAGGATGAAATCCTTGGAGAAATATGGGTTGATGAGAGTTGGGGCTTGAGAGATGGCTTCTTTGATTGCTTCAAAACTTTCCTTTGCCTTCTGATGTCCATTTGAAAGCCATGCTTTTCTTTAACATCTTGGTGATAGGCTTGAAAAGGGCTGCAAAATTTGGGACAAACCTCGAACAAAATTTATTCTCCCCAAGAAACTTTGAAGGGCCTTCTTGTGGCTTGGCAATGGTAGTGTTCTTATGGCTTCAACTCTTTCTGGATCAATTGCTAATCCTTCTTTGGAGATAATGTGGCTAAGGAGTTTTCCTTCATGGGCTAGAAAAATACACTTTTTAGGATTCAAGGATACTCCAAATCTTTTACACCTTTGGAACACTTGTCTCAAATGAAAGAGATGGTCTGCTGCATTTTTTGAAAAAATAGTGATATCATCAAGATATATCAGCACTATGTTGTTAATCAAATCCTTGAATGCCATGTCCATTGCTCTTTGGAAAGTAGCTCCAGTGTTGGACAGCCCAAACAACATTTTCCTGTATGCATAAGTTCCCCATTTGGTTGTAAAGGTTGTCTTGAACTGATCTTCTTCTTTCACCATAATCTGATTATACCCTGAATAGCCATCAAGTAATGAAAACCTCTCAGAACCAGCAACAACTTGTAAAATTTTCTCCATGGAAGGAAGTGGATAATGATCCTTGAGAGATGCTCTATTCAAATCTCTAAAGTCAACACACAATCTGATTTTCCCCTCTTATTTCTATCTTGGAACCAAGTTGGCTACCCAACTAGAATGCTTGATAGGGAATATGATTCTTGATTCTATCAACTTATTCAATTCTTTTCTCATGAGAGGCTCCATGTGTGGATTGATTGGCCTTTGTTTTTTCTGATGGGTTTAGTACTTGGATCTAACCAATTCAATGGTGTGTTGAGCTAACTCAGGATTGAAACCTTTCAAATCTTCATAGCTCCAAGAAAACACATCAGGGAATTCTTGACAAAGTTGTATGAACTCATACCTTTCTTGCTTAGTTGTCATCTTACCAATTTGGAGTGATTTGCCTCCTTCCACCGAGATGGACACTGAATCTTCTCCCTTGACTTGGATGTTTGCTTTCTCCTTCCTAAACTGATCATTAGGATTGAAAATGGACTCCAAAGTAATAAGTCCCTTTGGTAGTTTGTTGGTTCTCAGCTGTACCACTTGGTCACCATACTGCTGCTCCAACTTTTCCTGATTTTTAGCTGAGAACTCAACCTCTTCTTGCAAGAAATGGATGATTTGTTGATCATTTTCAAACACTTGCCAACTTACATTGTTATGCACTGAAGGCCTCACAATCACATGGATGTTTGGCTATACCTTGTCCTTTTGAATGCTTTCAACAACGTCAAAGGTTGCTGCCTCAATGCTGCAATCCAATGCTAGACTTGGTTCTCTTTTCTAGGAATGGATTTATGCCAAAGCCCTCAAAATCTTCAATGAGGTCCCACACCCTATTTTTGTAGCTCTTGAGTAGATCATTCTTGATAGCATGCTGCCCCTTAACTTGGTTGACAATCAACTCACTGTCACCAAAGACTTGCAAGTTCTTTATTCCTCTCTTGATTGACCAATGCAATCCTTGTATCAAGGCTTCATATTCAGCAGTGTTATTAGAGCATGCAAACTAAAATCTAAAAGCTGAATAATACTTAACTCCTTGTGGTGAAACAAGCATAGCTCCCCTCCTGCACCTTGTCTACTCCTTGATCCATAAATTTTTTTTTGCCATACCTCATTGTCATCCTTGTGGTCTAGCTTGGTGATGCTAGGAATAGGCTGATTTTCTTCATGCATGCAATAGACTCCTAACTCAGATTCTTCTATTTCTTGATAAGGATCAAAAGCATGTACCTTGTTTTCCCATTCATCAAGAGTTAGATCTGGGATACTTCCAACCTTGGTGTCAGCTTCATCAGTGCTTAGATAATCTTCTTGATCAAACGCTGAACAATTGGTATTGATCTGACTTGGAGTGTAAGGCTCAATGTGAAAGTTTGTAATAGGATCAGATCTGATTGTGGCTTTAGTTCCATATCTTGTCCTGAAAAACATGTGTGACCAATCAGTAGATAAGTAAGCCTCAATCTTGGCTGTGAAATCCCTTGACAAACATAGGGCAAAGAGTGGAGGAAGGTCTATTACTGAGACATCTTGCAAAACAACAACGTTGGGGCATGTAAGATAAGACTCAAGTTTTTTATCACTCCAACTATTGTTACTATTGTCCCATCCAATTGCACTACCCCTTTGGATATGACTTCATATTGAATTCCCAACTGATCAGCTATTTGCTTGGGCATTACTAAACTACTTGCTCCGGAATCAATCATGCAATTGTGTACTAATTGATTTCCAATGATCAATGAAACATAGAATGGAGGGGGCTTCAACATTTTACCTTGTTGTCCTCCATGATTCCCCTCAGGATGGGCAGAATTTGTGAGCACCTTCTCTTGCATTTGGGACTTGTTGATTTGAAGTTGACCAGTCCTTCATGGAAGCTTGTAGAAAATCTCTTTGGCTGGGATAGATAGTGATTCCCACATTGATATGTTTACATTTGTCTTCTTCATCTGATCAATGATATTGAATGGAGATGAAGTATCCCTTTGCTGTCCCTTGGCCTACACATTCATTCCTTGCACATGGGTAGCAACAACTGGTATTTGAGTTGGCTTAGGAGCTGTTTTAGGCAGTCCTTGCATGTTTGGGATTGGATTTTGTTTTCCAATAGTTTGTGGAGTGATAGAAGATTGTGGATTGCTTGGGGCTAATGGCTGTTCTTCACCCAAATTTCTCCTTTTTGACCTTGTGTTGGCTGCAACACTTTGGGGAATTGTTTGATTCATGCCACAAAAATCTTTTGCCTGCCAGTTTACAAATGTGGCATCATTTGGAGCTGATTGCTGCTGGAATGTTTCTTGTTGTTGGTTATTTCCTTGGCTACCTTCACCTTCCACACCAGTAGTTGTCACCATTAATGCTTGATTCAAGGCACCGTTGAAGCACATGGACTAGTTATGAGGTTCATTGCATGGGAAACACCAATCATACTCTTGAGCTATATTGTTTTGTACTGGCACTAATGCTTTAGAGGTAGATGTAGCATTGGGATTATAGGGCTGAAATGGTCTGTTGGCAGGAGGCCTTGCTTGATTTAGATTTGCAGCTAGATTGGGTGGTCTTTGGGGTTGATATGGCTGCCTGTTAGGCTAAGCTTGGGGCTAGAAAGAAGGTCTAAAGCTTTGGGCTTGCTGCCTTTGAGTGTAACCAGCTCATTACCTAAATTTTGTAATTGCTTCATGACTTCTTGAAGTTCATTTGAGGCACTAGAAGATGAAGTAGAAGCTTCACTTGAATTCTAATTTCTTGGAGTGGGAATAGGAGCTAAAATAGGCACTTGGCTAGCACTTGGGCTCTCTAAACTTGGAAATAATGGCATTGGAGGCCTAGGAGCTAGCTTGCCAGCTTGAATCAAACAATTTTCAGCTCTAATAGCAATGCTATAAGCAATGGGGATAGTTGTGCCTCCCATGGATTGAATTAACATAGAAATATTAGAATTTAAAGCTTTAAGGTAATAAAGAAAAGCACCTTCTACTGTTGGCCTGACTACCACTGGAATTCTCTCCCAAGTCCTTTGAAATCTGAAATTAAAATCAGTCAGCTACTCATTGGGAGCTCTCTTGATGGTTGTCAACTGCTCCAAAAGGGACAAGTTATCTCCCTTTTCTCCAAACTGCTCATGGAGGGCTATACATAACTAGTTCCAATTTTGAATAGAACCTGAGGCAAGACTCCTGAACCATTGCAAATCTTTCCCTTTGAATGAAGATGCCAGCAGTTTGACAACAACTTACATCTCATTAATCTCATGGATTGCACAAATGTTAGCAATATCCTTAACATGATCACCAGGAGTAGTCTGATTCTCTCCAGTAAAGTATGGGATGTTCTTTAATGCTACAACTGGGATTGGGATTTCTGTGCATTGAGATCAAGTGGGCTGCTGCTAGTAAAATTGACATAGGTTTTGTTTTGTGCCATTATGATTGGCCTTAGAACCCTTGTTGATTGAATGAAAGGCCTACTAGGTGGAGGAGTTGAGAGAGTTTTGTTTGGTGGAGATGGAGACCTTTGAATTCTCCTCCCTCTTTGCCTTCTTCTTGGAGATAACTACTAGATACTCAAACAAACCTCTTCTTCTCTAACTCTTGACCTCGTGGTGATTCTTCTCATGAGTTTTCAGGCCTGTACTGCTAAAACCAGCTGATTCTTCTTCCTTGGAGTCACCAGATGTGCAATTTAGGGCTCTTTAAACTTGGAAACTTGCAAAAAATGCACATCAATTTGTTGCAATGAAGATGAAGACCTCTAAGGTCCCACCGGGCGTGCCAAAACTATTGTTGCAAATCAGCAACACCCCTGGATGTTGATCAGACTTCTAGTTTGACATCTTAAACATCCAGTGTGATTGCACAACATTGAATCCTCTCCCCAAGTGTGGGACTTGTAAAAATGGGAGAGGAATATCCATATTAGAGGTTGGTTCCTTAAAATCCTCTGATCAGATATGTCACTTATAAGTTGCAGAGGTTTGAATTCCTAGTTCCTACTCTAAATTCCAAGGGGACAAAGATAGGGAATGCAAGAAAATGAAGCTAATGCTAATGAAGTGATGCACCAAAGGAGTTACAGACACCTAATACTACAATACATACACAATCCATAAGAGAACACAACACAAAGCATGCACAAATTTCTCAAAATGTAATGAAAGATCAGGAAAACAATGATAGATATATGAAAGGATTGAGGGATTTTAATCACAGAACATATATTAACATTTCAGATCCAATACAATGCATTACAGTGATCAAGAGGCAAAAAGGGGTGCTGTATTACATGGAAAGGTAAAAATTTTCACAAATTCTACCAAAGAGGAAGAAAAAGGAAAGTTACAGAGCTGAAAAAGTCTCTCCTCGCAAAAATGAACCCATTCTAGCTTTTACAGTGCAAGCCATGACCCCAGGAGAGAGAAATGTGGGAAAACGTGGGGAAGATTCAACCATTGACCAAAATGCAATCAAAACAGCATGGGCATCCTTACAGGCCCATCCTCGACATTTTTAGCCATGTTGGGAGAGAATGTGATCCATTCTTCATTAAAAACGGTGGTTGAAACGTCATTTCTAGTCCATGACCACGTGCCAGAGGCATGTTTTTCAATTTTCTCTCTCCAAACTCCATAAAAATACAAAAATTACCTTGGAATCTTGTAGATAATTTCACCATCTTTCCATTGATATAAAGAACATGAAAAACTAAGCTCTGGATCGAAAGATATGGCCGTTTGAAGTTTTAGGGCAAAATAGGGCCAAATCGGATTGGCGGGTGAAAATTTGAATTTTTTCACCTTTTTTGCATTTGGGAAAATTTCCCAAAAATCCCCGCGCTCCACCATTCGGGACATGTGGCATGTTTTGATTAGACGTGGGGACTCTATGCTTCATTTTCCATTGCTTTACCCTTTGGAAAAAATTCCCAAAAACTCCACCGGGCCGATGAGTTGAGGACACGTGGCATGTGCTAATTGGTCACAGACCTTTCCTTCCTAAATTTTCTCCATCGCCATTTTGACCATTTTTGACCTGGACATGTGGCATAACCCCATTGGATGCGGGCTTGCCCCTTCAAATTTTCCTTGCGGGCCTGTCCTCTATTTTTCACCGCCACATGGACACGTGGCATAATTCCATTGGCTCGCATTTTGGGGGCGGGATTTTTCCTTTTAAATTTCCTTTGTTTTCCCTTGGGAAAATTTTCTCAATTTCTCCCCGCCCCACTGGTCCGAGACACATGGCATCATTTCATTAGCCGCGGGCCCTCCACAAACATTTTTAATTTTGTCGGTCCCAAAGGAGGCCTCCGAGGACAAGTGGCCTTCACTTAATTGATCGGCAGGGCGGTGGACCAAAAATTTCCTTTCGAAATTTGGCAAAACACTTCACCAAAATTTTAACCTTTCCTCCGTGCTCACTGGTCCGGTGCCATAGGACACGTGGCACAATATGATTGGGCACGGGCCTTCTTCATTAAAATTCTCCCTGCGCCAACACTTAGTCATTTTTTCAATTTTTTCCCCTGGACACGTGGCATCATCTGATTCGCCGGTGGGCCTGCGGGAAAACCTTCCTTTTGAAAACTTTTTCCAAACACTTGGTGAAAATTCCAAGTTTTCCTCGACCCCCGCCACTTCCTTGGACACGTGGCGGCATCTCATTGGCTGCGGGCCTTTCAGGGGAAAATTTCCCACAAAAACTCCACCGAGCCATAACTTCAAAAATACATGGAGTTAGGAGGAAAACTTTACCTTTCTGGAAAACTGAGAAAGAGCTCTATCCAATGGTGCCATTTCTAGAAAGTTTTGAGTCCCTGAAAAGCAAAAATTTATGACTAAGGCACAAGAGAGGGAAGAATGAAAGGAGTTAGCCACAAAATGAGCAAGGGGTACATTTTGGATAACATGTTTCTACCATTTTGGATAATTTTACATATGGTCTTGTCTAGAAGATTCCGATGATAAATTCTTCTTCCAAACAAGCTCTCCATCTCTTTTAAGAAAATAACTCAACTTATTTACTTGGCTCATTTTCTTCCCATCTCGGTCTAATGTATTGAACCCTTACATCCTGTTAGTTGCACGAGGCTGAGATTTCAGGGAAAATTTTACTTCCCAACAATAACAATAAAAACAAACAAGACAAAATCAATGAAAAATAGAAAAAAAATTAAATTATTACACCTTTTTCCATTGCATTCTTTGGTGTTGATCCCAAACTTCTTCGGGTTGGTAGTGAGGTTGGGAATGGAGGAAGGTATCATTGCTCACATATATTTTATCTTCATGTTAAGCCCTTTCCTCTTACTGGTGGCACCGGGGCAAGATGTAAGGGTCATCTCAAAATATCAAACACAAGTAAGCCTTGAGAAAATTTAAATCACAAGTTCTTAATCATACGAATTAGAAGAAACAATTTAGTTTCTCATGTTAAGAGAGATAACAAATCCTTTAAAGCGAGATCTTATTAATCATTAGGCCACCAATGAATCTAAGTCTAGTAAAAACCTATAAAGTGACATCATCTTAGAATTGGTCAACTAATCTTAAGCCGGAGATGAGTTACACATTCCCAAATGGACCCATTGTTACAACTTGTGTCTTTTCTTCTATCATCTTCATTCGCATATCACTATCTCACTTGTCTCCCATCTTTTTAGCTCTCGGTAGTGAGACATTGAATCTTATTAGTTGCATGGGGTAAAGAGTGGAGTTAGATATCTCATCACTCTATCATCTACAATCCATTCTTCCAATGGAATGAAATATTTAAAATCATTTTCACATGAGTTTGGATAGTGCACTCTTTACCAAGTCAAAATATTACAAAAACATTTTAAAATCTCAAAAAATAGAAAACATTAACAAAACGCAAAATTCAAAAACATTCAAAAATCACAAAACTCAAAAAATCAAATAATTAAAATCTAAAAAATTCAAATAATAAAAAATCCTAAAAATTTACAAAAAAACATCAAAATAATAAACACAACTCAATGAAATCAAACTTTTAACTCATATCCTAGTGATCATTCTAACTATCCTACGACTATCAAATACCAATCATCTTACCACTTGCATGTATCCATATTTGGAGGCAAGTCAATTCAATCATATTTCTTGTATGTATCCTCATTTGGGGAAACCTCGAGATCTCATTTTTTTCTTGCATGCATCCTTTCTTGGGAATGACCCATACAAATCTCATAGTAATCTTCAATGAAAATCTAACAAAGAGTTTCACTTGACCCCACTCTTTCAATCTAATCTAATCCCCTTGCATGAATCCTTGCTTGGGGGCATCTAAATCTACTCAAAAATCACTATGGAGCACATTACTTTCATAGCCAATTATCTTTATTTACAGTTGTGTTGCATAATTGTATTATTTCTTGACCAATTACACATATTTCATTATCATCTTGGTTCATTTATAACCATGGTGTATACTTTTACTATGTATATTGGGTTTGTTTTACTTTTTATCTTTTTTTTTCCTTGGACCAATTACAAGTATTTTTTTATCACCTTGATTCTTTTATAACCATGGTATATATATTTAATGTGTATATTGGATTTATTTTATGTTTTTATCTTTTGTTTTCTTTGTGTGTGTTTGTTTACACACATAATGGGTTAAACGTCACTATTCTTTCATAATCATGGTGACAACTCTCTTTTTGTAACAAAAAATAAAGTTTCTCTAAAATTCAATATCTTAATGGAAGCTCAAGATATGAGAAAATCCCTCCCATTATCCTACTAATCATTCTCAAATTAGATGCCTTCTCCTTCTTCCTATTAACCCCTTGTTCACCATTTTTTGTGTCACCCATCCGCTTGAGGGGGAAATATCTTAGCATCCATACTCTCTAGGAATCCAAGTGCTTCATCGAGGCATATCAAGTAGGCCCACCACATTTACCTATCATTTGTTCATTGATTTACATGTGTCTACTATCTTTAAAATGTTATTACTTCATAATAACACTCTAAAGAGGGGGAAATGTAAGCACCCTAAAAATACATACATATTCTTAGTCCTCCCTATTACCGGCACAATGTGCTAAATTAATTATAAAATTCATTCTAGATTATTACCCTCTCACATTCCATTAGAATTCACCCACATCACCTTAGAGTTAATTTAATTAATTTTATAATTCTTAAATCATACATTCCCACCCCTTGGCTAATTTAATTAGCTATTTAAATAAATAAATAGCTAATTATCCACTCATCTCCACTTCACCATCTAAATCACTCAAGTTGAACTAGCTCACTTCACTAAAGTTCTATAACCTTACAAAGGTGGAAGAAAAATATTCACGTACAACCACCTTTTTAATAAAATCAAAATCCAACTAAATATTCATTTCCCTTAAATGGATATCCAAACGATCCAACTACCTGAGACCAAATAAACTTGATAATTTAGGAAAATGAAATCATTTACCTATAGCTCATTCAAACCTTGATCCATAATACATGGCCTCTCCTTCAAGTATAAATATGAGTCCCAATCCTTCATGATTCATTCCTTGCAAGCTTTAAGCATTTGCAACAATAATATGCTAAATTTCTACTAGAATTTATACCGAAAGGTTGTTCATTTGATCATTCGTTCTTCATAACATCCTTCTTCCATTTGGAATAAAGTTTGGATAATCCCCAAAAATAATCTAAATACATCCAACAAGTGTGGTACTCCATTGCACACTTGGCTATTTCATTTGAGGTTGTAAGATAACTCAAAGGAAGAATTGCATTTATTTTTCATTGTATTTTTATTCATTTATTTTATTTTTCCTTGTATATAATCATACATATCATACATCCTCATCACTACTAGTGGAGGCCATTATAGGAGATCTATAACTCGAAGCCTTGCCACTAGATCTCCACCTCTATGCTAAAGACCACTACTCCTCTAAATAAGTCTGTAGTGATGATTTCTTAGACAATACATCTATATATTGGCCCTAGAGCTCCATGAATCTCTCAAACATGCTTTTATTAGGACATATACTCAACTGACCTCTCTCACCCATGTTAGTTCTAACCTAGTTTCATCTTTCTCTTATTATATAACTATACATGTGGTTGCTTCCACTTCTATGTGATCAAATAAGTGAGCATACTCCCCGATGATGTGATAAAATATCTCCAAGATCCCTCCTAAAAAAACATATGGAGGCATGGTGTGCATTAACATATGTACCATTATATCCATGATCATGCTCCAATGCTCATCACCTGCAAAGGCCCAAACCATATTAGTACCTCATCACTACATTACAAACTTAATTTTTGTGATTGATTTATCTTATATAAAGCTAACTAGAGTATGATTAGAGAGATTTGTTTGAGTTTCCAACTTGATTGATAACGTGAACTACTTTTTGAGCTTTATTGAGTGATTTATCATTGATTTGGAAAAGATGGCATCTATTTTGAATATTTTTAGATTTTACATTAAAATATTACATTCATTTCTTTTGTTTTATTAACCCAAAAAAGTGACATGATTTTTAGCTTTGGGGAGATTTGATTTAATTTTAGAATGTCATGCTTTATGGGATATGTTTATTTAACTCAAATGCATGATTTGATTTGATCTAAACATGTCTTCTTTCATATATTTAATGATTTTATCTTCAATTGGTTTATTTTTATCTAGTTAACTTGAGATGTTAATTAGTGAACTAAAAGTGGAGAAGAGGTGAGGTGGAAATGGATATGTGTAGAATATATTTAATTATTTTAATATGAAATTAGATAATAAATTAGTTAATGTGATAAGGGATGAATAATAAGAGTGATAAGAATGGGGTATGAGTGTAATATGGAACCAAATATTATTATTAGGTTGTTTTCATGTATTTTTACAAGGAAAAAAATTTAATCGAACCATGACAACCAAACCCTGTGTCAAAACATTTCTCTAAAACCCCCCTAAACACCTCTCTAGATTAGTCTTCCCTATACCATGTTCATCCTACCATTATAGGTCCTCTAATGTAATGTAGAAACTTTCCCAAGTGTTTGAAATGTTTTGTCATGGTCATTCATTCCATTTAGTGAAGTACTACCAAAGGTGAATTCCATTTTTACCTTTTAGGACAGTGTTTTCATCCTTAGGAACTGATCTGAAGGCCCATAATAATATGGAGGTGGTAAATGGTTTTGAAGATTTAGGGAAGTTTCGGAGGTTTAGGAACAATTATAGTGAAAATGAGTTTTAAGGGTGAGGAGCATGTAGTCAATATTGGTACCTAAACTTATGTAGAGGATTCCAGAAGTTTTGTAATGAATTGGAAAGAAAAAAAAAATCATTATAAATATTAAAGAACTCTCTACATGATGGAATCATAAAATATTTCATAACACTTGATTCCTTCTCATGGAAGCTTAGTTTTGGAAAACATGCCCTACTATCTAGAAGAAAAAGGGAGAAAATTTTGATGATTCAAGAATAATTGATATATGATACCTACCCATCATTGGTCTTTTAATTATATTTTTATTCAAAATAATATAATACTAAATCAAAAATAACTCCTGGAGCTCCGATAATCATGTCCTCAAGTCTTTCTCTCTCCCAAGGTACATTTCTCATACTTAGCCATTTTTGGGTGAGGAAAATTATCACCTCTTTATGAGGGAGAATTTTTTCCCCTATTTTCCCCATTCCAAAAGGCTACAATGGATAAATATTTTCCCCCTCCTCAACCCTTCCTCTAGGTTCTTCAGCATGACCAAGACAATCACTTTGGAAGCTCTTATCTGGTCATATCTCATTCCTCTCATCTTGCAATGTGAAGGTGACACTTGGAAACATAGGGTGAGGGTGAATTTTATTATACCTATTTTACCATTTCCTAAGGGGATAGATGGGACACAAAAAATTCCCCTCTCTCTTACCTCCTCATGTTTTCAATGTGACCAACTTTCAAGCCCTCGATGTTAAAGGTAGCTTTTCCCCATCTCCTCCTCATCACATTTCTTGCCACCACATGAACCCATTTGGTGAGGGCACATTTTATGTCCCTCTTGTCCCCATTCCCAAGGGGATAAAGAGGGAAAAAAATCTCACTCTATTCCCTCTCAAGGTTTTCCATAAGACCCAGTCTCAACTCCTAGGTTTAAAGGGTTGTTTTCTCCATTTCCCTAATGTGTAATCTGAAAGTGATAAGTGGAAAGACTATATGAGTGAAAATTTTCTTAGACCCATTGTCCCCATTACCAAGGTTACTATAGGGACACAAATATTTTCCCAAGAAAATAAGTGAAAACCCTAGTTTTGATTTTTTAAACTAGTTTTCTACTCCATTTATGAATTAAAAAACACTACCGGATGAATTAGAAACTTAAACAAGCTAATTTCTACCTCATTTATTCCTATAGTTCAACCTAGAACTCTATTTTTCTGATTTAAACCTCTAAATACCTGAAAATTTACTATGCATGATTAAAATTCTTCTAGTGAAGCCATGAATGTAAAAAAACCATGAAAAATCGTAACTCCCAAACATGTAAGTGATTTCCATTGATATTTTCCCACCAGTTCCTCATTCTAAGCGCCTTCAATAAGATTGTAAGTGAAAGATTAATTATGCCCTAATTTTTTATGTCATAAAACCCTAATTTTGTTCCCTAGAAGCTGATGTTTCAATTTCTAAGCATTCTAGTAGATGGATCATGGTGAAATTTGGAGCACATGATCCTAGAGATGATCTAAATTAAATGAAGAAATTTTCATTGCAAACAAACATGGATAAGTGCCAATTCTAAAAATAGTAAGTATTTAATTCCTTAACTTAAAAATAACAAATTACCAAAAATATTAAGTTTTATCATATCAAAGCATTCAAAAAATAATGAAGATGACAAACTAGGTTAAACATGGAATTTTCACAAAAAAAAAAATAAAATAACTTTCTAAAAATAGAAAATATCAAAAAAAAGGCAATAAATAAATATCAAAAATTTATTCTTGGCATGTAGGGGCTTCAGAAAATTGAATTTGAGAAAAAATATCATTTTTCCCAAAAAATAAGCTCTAAACCCTAAAACTAAAAATAGAAAGTTTCAATTCAGTTGCAAAAAGTTTCTATCTTATTCATTTTCTCTCATATTATTTATTTTTATGAATATGAATTTAAATTTTTATGGTCTAATCCTATTTCATCCATGGTATCAAAATATATAGGAGTGGGTGACAACGATGTTGCTCATATGGACTTAGAAGATCTGAAAGAGTTGAATGCTCGGAGGTCCCAGGGAATTGGTGGAAGACAAGGTTTTCACGAGTGGATTTTATGTTGCAGGTGGTCATACATGTTTCTATTCATAGTACCAAATTAGTACTAGTATGTTCTCATCACTATGATCTAGAATCAAGAATCATAAGGGCATATGACAACTCAATACTTGCAAGTGCTCACTCTAAAGGAATTTCACATTGTATGTAAATCCGACATGGAACAACATGGTCATCATCACAAAGGAATTTACATTGGGTGAATGGTATAAAACAAAATCCTACCTCCAAGTTCTTTCATTAGGGTCATGGTTGAAGTAAGAGAGGAAACCATATCACATGTTGAAATCTTTTCTAGAATAGAGTTTCACAAAGGATATTCAGATGCAATCATCCTATCGAAGCAGGATAATGAGAGAAGAGGCCACAAAGTATTTTCAAGATTGGATATTGCAGTTCATCCTTATTATCATTGAATAAAAATAAATGATTGATGAGGAAATATAATCAATGACAACATTCATCAACAATTTCTTTATTTTTCTGGTTACCAAGAAGTTCTCGATGACATCCTACTTGGTCTATGCTCTTCTTGCAAGTACAAGCCATTGAGGCTTAACCCTCACTTAGAAAATATCTCAAAATTACATCACCTATGAAATTTATTCAACTAACCCTCAAGGAGATAAACCACCATTTATCAAGATTGAATGATGCATTCACTATGTTTGTCATATGATTGTTGGAGGGTAATCCTGAATCAAGATTGTCTTCTCAAGCTACCACTTTGATCAAGAGGTATGGGTCCTTTTTCACTCAGTTCTCAACATTTTCATACATCATAGTATCATGGTTTTATCTCATTCTATGTAAGCTCCCAAGGTACCTTAGTGATAAGATTATGATGTTTGAGTTATGAAGGCATCTCGCCCCAGTCAATGGAAAACTCAAGAATCGCAAGAAGAAAATTATGTCATTTCCTATATTTTTTAATATTCTCTTGTAAGAATTCCAATGATGCCTCAAACTTGGAAGCTTCATTCTCTCCTTTGAACCTCTACTCATACACATCAAGGTTGATTTTGACATTTGGAGAAACCCTGAAACATTCCATCTTCTTGATTTGCACCATGTTCCAAAAATCAAGGATTATTGGGTGAATTTATCAGATGATTTTGAGGTTAGGGAACATGATCACATGAGAATGATTGTTGGAAAGATGATAAATTTCAAGTTTGATTGGTTGAGGATGGAATTGAAGATGATGGGATTGAATTGTATGATCCTGAGTATTAAGAGGTGAAGGTCTCACCTATTCTCCACAAGTCTCATGGAGCATTCGAGAATCAAGGGATATCAATGAACGAACTGAGGTGGTAATTTAGAGATCCAAGAATGGTTAATAAGAATATGGTTATACTCATAAAATTAGGAGGTCTTAGATACTCTCAGAAGATAGGCATATCACCTCTCCACTTCAAAGGAAACCGAGTAATACTTCAAGATCATCTCACTGGGAGGACTCATGAAAAAAATTAAGTCAATGGAATGAGGTCCCACACTATAGGAGGTTGTACAATAAATAAAGAGAAATCAAAGATCCCATAAAAGGTTTGGATCAGGGATAAATTCATCCATCTCATCCATCAATCCCCCACTAGTCTCTAAGTATCTCCTCCTCTGCAATTGTACCAACTCAACCAATGCAAGAGGTGTCCTCTCACTTGAGGCAAGAAACAATAATCACATCCAATATTGAGCCTAAAAAAACTAAAATATTCCCATGGGTATAAGAGATTATCTAAGGAGAGACTCACACCATTTAGAAAGTAGTGGTGCTTGATTTTTAAGCCATTTAAATGATGGTGAAAACAAAGAAAGGTAAGAAAGCTCAAATTTTTTCCACTTCTTCAGTGGTGCTTCAGGGAATCACTATGTGCAGTTATCTCACAAAGGTATTCAATCCTATTGGTGAGATGACCCCATAATACTATGAAATGAGCACCATTCATATGGGGCCAACAACACATGATGGATATGTTCATATGTTCAAAGAATATTCCACTTGCCTTCTTACAAGAAATGAGGAGTATAAGGAGAAGATTGAACAATTGGAAGATCATGTAAGAACTCTCTCTTGAATTTTTAATCCTTCATGGATATAAATTTCATCCCATATCTTCCATATGAATAATTCACTCCCATTAGTAGTATTTATCTAGAATCCATCAAAGGGGTGCAAGGCTTCACAATGCAAGGCATGGCCAATAAAAGTGGGTGAGAAAAATATTGAAAAAGGTAGGAATTTGCTTTCATAAATTCTCTCATTGTTTGAATACATGATTGCAACTACCACAAAGGTAAATATGATCAAGGATGAAATTGAAAAAGAGAAAGATAATTGGGATCAGGTGTTTTCACTAGTGACTAAAATGGTAAAAATCAACTCTTTTGTATTGGTGGGAATAAATGTGTTCAAATCTGCATCTGAAGAAATGTCTCCTCTTTATTCTAAGAACTCTTATTTCTTTATATGAGATATTAAATCATGCTCTTAATTAATTAGAATCATACGATAAGCACACTTCAAAAATGTAGGAATATATCAATGTGGAAGTATAGAAACTTGGGGTACCCACGGTGAATGAAAACACTTCAATGAATGATCTCATGAAACCATTTCAAGATTTTTTTAAGAAAGAGGTGGGAGACCCATTATCCTTTAATGAAGACATAATGGAATCTTTTGTAGAGATTAGAGTTGTTATATTCAACACCACAAAAGAGCATCAAGTATGGTTCAAAAAATACAAAAGTATCAATGCACCTCTAAGAATTTGCTCAAGGATCTAATTTTTTACACATTCTCAAGAAGAGAAGTTTTGTTACAACAGCTGGTTCATTTTATCAAAGAGTTCAAGGGAATCAATATATTTCCATAAGCACTCTCCAAAATTCTATCAAAGTGAATCTTCATCAAAAAATGCACCATCTTCTTCATAGTAGCTATCTCCTCTCTCTCTCTTTTTCCACCCCTTTTCCTCTCTTCTCTCATGTTCTATTTCTTCATTAGGGGGATTTACTTTTCACTTTTGTCTTATTCATTAAAATGTGATCTATAGTTATACTTTGTAATGAGTTTCCTCTAATTAATAAAAAAGGGACTCAATTTCTTTCCTAGGAACATGAAAGGTCACATGTTGTAAAGGTTAGTGAAAATTCATGTGGGGGTAGGAAAAGAGTCATTTGAAAAACTATATATTGTATGACTTCCTCATTTCAAAGGGTTGTCATTTTTAAGTCCATGAGTAGATAACTAGTGAACTAAATAAAAGAAACAAGCAAAGATAACATTTCCTCTATTCCTCTCTCTCTCTCCATCTTTTGGAATGTGTCAATATTGCATATAACCAAGAAGGGTGTAAAATATTTTGATGAATGAATGAATGAAATTTTATGTTTATGATTCATTTTGTCTTTCCATAACTAGAAAATTTGTTTTTCTTTTAATTGTGTGTTGATAAACTCTGGTTAATACTTATAAAAATATGCTTGAGCCTATTTACAAGATTAACCCCCTCTCTCAAAATTATCACTCCTCCTATCTCACCTCCATTACAAATTATTCTCTTGCACTAGGTGAAAACATTTATCACGAGGTTTATTAGAGTGTGCTTACGTGATCCACGGCCTATTGGCCACCCACATGTTTTCTTTATTTTCATAAAATAAAGGGATCCTCCCATTTTCCAAGATAGAGGGATATAGTCTTGTAGTGTTGGTGAAAATAAACTAATTTTTCCTAGAGAAAAATTAATAAAATTATTTACTATGATAAGGGATGAATAATAAGAGTGATAGGAATGGGGTATGATTGTAATGGGAACCAAAAATATTGTTTGACATTGTAATGTGTATTGGGTATTTTTAGGTGTCGACATTTTCCAATATTTAAAGTGTTATTACGAAGTAATAACACTTTATATATAAGTAGACACATGTGGATAGATGATGAATATTTTGGAAGCACAGTGACTAAGAGGGGGTGAATCAGTCATATAATAATTACAACTTCATTTTCCATTGCTTAGATTCATCATTCAACTTAACCATTAAATATCCATAAACCATGTAAACTTATTATGTGTGTAATAAACAATCACATGTGCAATAATCAAGAGAGAGAACACAAGACACCAGATATATGTGGGAAACCCTTAAGGGGAAGAAAACCCATTGAAACCATTGTTTATATTACTCAAAGAAAGGACTTGAAATAATATTACACATCTTACAAGATTTTTTTAGTGAGGCACCAACCCCACAAGGAGCACCAACCCCTAAATATTTTCTTA
Organism: Taxus wallichiana var. yunnanensis; assembly: GCA_018340775.1. Classification (NCBI taxonomy): domain Eukaryota; kingdom Viridiplantae; phylum Streptophyta; class Pinopsida; order Cupressales; family Taxaceae; genus Taxus; species Taxus wallichiana. The sequence continues at coordinate 642,742,177 of CM031242.1, read as the reverse complement.
TATTATGCACAAAAAGGACTCAAGTGAATATTACACATCACAAGATATTTATTTAGTGAGGCACCAACCACACAAGGAGCACCAACCCCTAAACCCTTATTGATATGACTCAAAAAAAGAGAATCCTATGAATATGACTCATCATAATATATTTACATAAGTATGACCATTGAAAATATGTTGATACCACATCTGATAGTGATCCCAAATTTCAGCTCCAAATTCCTTCAAACTCTCTCTCAAGCACACCTTCTTCAACTTGCTCTCTCTAGGTCTTATTATGGAATTGTCCTATCTCTAAACACTTTCACAAATGTCTTAAAACATTATTTAACCTATAAAACATATGATCATATTTCAAAACCTTTCCTCATACCTATTATTCACTCACTTATGGATCACACTTCTCACCCATGCAAGACTAGCTCACCAAATGAGCTTAAACTTCACTTTTATATGATTTTCTTCTTTCCAACACAAAGGAAGTCAGTACCTCATGATAAATTTGACCCATGTAAATTTATTAAATTAAAATAACATCATTTCAATGGTCACATAAGACCCAAATAGGTCATCCTAGCCAAAAACCACATTTCATGAACCAAAGTGCCTCAAAACCCTACCATTGGAATGCCAAAAATATCCTTATACAAAAACCATTTTTATTCAAGACTTAAATTTCATCACACATGTTTAAAATAACATTTAAAAAATTTCATGTTCTTAATTTACATGAAACAATCAAATTATTTTGTTTAATGGGCTCGATGACTAAATGCCTTGATAAACACTTACTTCTAGCACCCTAAATCTGACCTTGGGCCTTAATAAACATAAATATGAACTCAACTATGGAGTTTTACCACTCTATGTAAATTTAAATACCTATAAAAAAATATAATCAGGTTATAGATCATGAAACATCCATTGGTTCAAACCACAACAACTTTTGTCTTCACCAAATCAAGCTTCCCAAAAACCTATTTTCCAAACTCAACTGATAAACATACTTTATATCAGTTACAAGACGTCAAAATGAATTTAATAGGTTCAAAATTCACCCCACTTCACTTTCTAGGTGATATCAAGCTTCAAATCATCCATCTCATTTCTCAAACAACTCAATACTTCAAAAAAATACAATTCTTTCTTGGATAGTTAGAGATATTCTTGTCAAAAACTGACTGGAAAGCATAGAAAATGTCATCATCATGAAGAAAAAATTATATAAATGGAAATATATCTGAATTATATTTCCAATGAAACTTTAATCACCTCTAAGTCCACCTGTAGCTCTCATAGTTATCCTCATCTTATTGAGGATTTTTTTTCTTGCCCCAAAAATGCCCTTTGACCAATCAACCTAAATAGGGAACACTTGATAATTACCAACTAAATTATAATTATTTTAAATAAATTTTTACATCAATAAAAACTCACATAAATCACACAATAGCAATTTATTTTGCATCTCCTTTGGATGACCCTTTCCCAAACTAAAACTCTTCAAAACTAGCATTTTTCAAGTGGGGCCCACATATGACCACATACTATAACATACCTTTCTGAAAATATGGAAGAGTCCTATAAAACATAAAATCATAAATTTTTATTAACCAATCAAAATTATTTTGATATACTAACATTTCTACAAGTTTCTCCTAGCTAGGGTTTAACCAGGGTTTCAAACCACTTTATCTTAACAATCGTTCAAAAAAATGTGATAATCAAACAACCTCATTATTTATAAAAAAATTAATAACTTACTTAAAAATATATACCAATCTCAAGTCCCCATGCAAATCACACAATTCACAATGAGCATTAGAAGGTCCAACTTTGTCTTTAAAAACACATTGTTACTTACTCGGTTTCACCAAAACTTACATATCTTGAAAAATATTATTCAGAATGACCTGAAATTTGACATGAAGCACCATAAAAAACTTTTTAAATTTTAATACTCACCATATATCCTAGATACATCTCAAAATCTCTAGCCATAGTGACTTTCCTATGTCAAACTATTTGTTTCTCACTTCTAGCTTCCCAAGGACCTCAAACATGCACTAAATCACCGAATATTGGACCTAAAAACAAAAAATAAACCTTAGATATACTACTACCAATCTGAAATAATACTCCAACAAGACTGATTTGGTCCAAAATCACATCTCTACCTCATTATGCATGTTAGGGCTAGAAACAAGCCTCGAATGACCTAACTCAATGTTGACAACCCATGATGACCTCATGCATATTAATATACACCTAACACATACCTCATGGACCATTAATTACCTCATGAAAACATCAAACTAACTCAGAATGACTCAAACCATGATTCTACATACTCAACCAAGCACCCAGGATATTATAACAACTTAATAAAGCACTCAATCTTCATGTTTGACATCTGAATAACATCGTATGAGGACTCACATGACATCATAACATCATTTTCAAAAAATTGTGTTGACATTAATGACAAAAAAACCACATAATGGCCAACAATCTCCCCCTTTGTTTGTTGATGGTAACCATCATTTAGAAACATTGATGGTAACCAATAAGACCAACACCTACATGACCTCAATTCCATTTTTTTAATGCCTCTCCCCCTTTTCCATATATGAAAAATGCTACACTAACTCCTAGACATGAGAAATGACAACACAAGACTATAAAAATGAGAACAATGCTCAAAATTAACTTAATTGACCAAGAAAATCCCCTTGGGGACTGAATTCTCTCTCCTCGACTCCAACAATAATATCAAGGATCCTCTGGACATGATAAAGAAAAATAAAAATATCCCCTAAACATGTACTCTTTCATTTTGTCTTCATTTACCCATTACATCTCTCTTTAGGTCTAATTTCATGCACAAATCACCATGTTTCCTCCAAGATTTGTTACTTCCCTTAAGAGACCATTATACGAGATCTGTAATTGAAGCCTATTATCCATAAACATGCAAAAATGATGTACAAAATAAAGTATTATCCTTACCTTCATTCTTGGACATACTTGTCTTAACAAGGCACAAAAATTTCTTTTCTCTTACCAATTTGGACTTCAAATCATCATAAAAATAGATATCCTTCAACCAACCTTTCGGTGATTTATATGCCAACTTTGCATAGCCCTAGAGATCTAGACACAACCTGTCAAACACATTCAATGCTCCCCCTAGACTCATACATTTTGTATCTAGCTATCAATGTAAAATTTTGAGTTCATACCTTGTGTTGTCCAAAATTTTCACCCCTTACAAAGTTTAAAAACTTAAATAATATAGACTTCACCATGTGACATGTAGATGACCGTCAATTTTCACATAAAAATTCTATCTACAAAGTAAGATGGAGGAACAAAATGGTCTAATTTTTGTAGTTCATGCGAAAATATTGACCCACCGGTAGAAATTATAATTTTATCGGTGGAAAACATGTATAGATGCTGCACCGTTCGTGTAGCATTTTAAGTCTTATCGACCAGACTTGCAAGGACCGGTGGTGGGGTCGTAGAGGTGGAAGTGTGAAGCATCTATAGAATATTAAATGCTACCATTCAAGTAGCACGAAGGAGAAATGGAGGAGTGTTAAAGCATGGGGAACAGGTGGAAGGTTTCTGAATCTACTCTGCACTGGTAGCATAATATGCGCTCTATTGCAGTAGCGAGAAAAATGAAGTGTTCGGGTCGTGTTGGGGGCGGGGTTCGATTGTGGGAATGTATGTGCTACTAGATGATCTAGCAAGAGAAAAGTTAAATGAATGCAACCAATCGATAAGAGAGAACTTGCTCCCGGATAACATCAAAGTTTTTATGTAATCAATTAATTGAAAAAGAAATGCTACCATGCGGGGAAAAACATGCATCTTGAGAAAATCATAAGAACATCAATGCATGAGCTGGGAATTAATGGTTACAGAATTGGGTAGCTCAACTACCTGTGAGGGAATTAATACATGATAGGTGAGTTAAATTTTCTATATATATGTAAAACCCCCTCATTTTTTGGGGGGATTTTTTGAAAATGCAAGGGAACTCTGTCAAAAAATTTCCAGTCCTTTTATGAGTTACATGCCTCAAAATTGAGCATTGTGTAAAGGATTCTTTCCTTATGCCTATTATGTAATGGATTGTGCATCCTTTTGAGCAATAAAATACATGTTTTGCATATTTTTTTTCTCTAGTTTGTGTTGTATTGTGTTTCTTTCCTTTCTTTAAATCTATAGATATATTATGTATACTTTTTTCTCCTTATAGGACTCAAATTTGTTTTTCTCCATGAAGATAGGGATTTAAATGTTGTTTTGGACTATGGCACTTCTTTCTTCCATCTCCTACCATGTTTTATTCCTATTTTCACTCACTAGGAATATCTCCAACCTTGTTCTTGGTCTTTATCACCTCCCTTAGTTTAAGATTTCAATTTCATGCATCTCCCTCTCTCCTTGGTCCCTTGGCATTTTAGGTTAGTGTTAGGTAGTTGCATTTCCCTTTCTAGGAGTATTTTTAGTGTTAGGAGTTGGTAGAGGAAGTTTTCCTTCTTCGGAGGTCTATTTTAGTTTAATTCCCACAACTTGGAGATAGTCCCATGTTGTCTCAAGCCCCATGTCAATTTGATTTGGGACGGTTGCATATTTGAGCGCTTGATATTTTTGGCACACCGGTGGAAGAATGAAATATTTAGTCTCATTATTGATGATTTTTGGTGTGTAACTCAGTAATTTCTAGCCTTTAGAGGCTTATTCTACACATCTGGAAAATCCTTTATTCAAATCAATTGGTTTCATTAGTGCTAGTATTCAGGTTCATGAGAAGAATTGAGACAAGATATTAAACTACGGAAGAAGGAGATTTTGAGTATCTGCAATTATCACCAAAGGGAAGAAGAAGAGAAGTTCAAAGGTCACCTTCACCACTAAACATGACTCTATCCACACCACCTCACCTGGTAGGCTCTTCTTACTTTCAACTAGAGTTCTCAAACCTATTGAAATGGCATCGCAATACAACAGAATCAACCATTTGTTAATTTTAATAGCAGCAGTCCTCTTTCTCTTAATGCCAACAATCCCATTCAAGCATATACATTTAAGAGCATCCCTTTCTTGGTAGGGAGAATCAAACCACTCTAGTAGACCGTATCCATGACATTTCAAATGTCGTGTTATCCATCAAATTTTTGAACAAGATGTGGCTATTAGTATTTTAGCGTCTTCACTCAAGGGAAGAGCTTTGCAATGGTTTAGGAGTCTAATAGTGGTATCAATTCAAAATTGGAATCAGCTAGGAACAACCCTTTGTAATAAGTTTGGAGAAAAGGATACAATATTTCATTTCTTGAGTAGTTGACAACCATCAATAGAGCTCCTAATGAGCTCATGGAAGAATTCAGCTTTAGATTTCAAAAGACATGGGGCATAATTCTTGTCTAGTAAGATCAAGCTGCGAAGGTGCATTTATTTACTTTCTAAGAGCATTAAATTCTAATATTGTTTTCATGATTCATTTTATGGGTGTCATGACATTTCCTAATGCAATATCCATCGGGGATGAAAATTATTTAATTCAAGTTGACAAATTAGTTCTCTAGGCCATGTATTCCCTTATACCTGAATTACCCCAAGGTACCCATCCTATTATTTCTCCTATTCTCGAGCATAATTCCCAACCCCTTTGCCTCCACATTCGATTCTCCTACACAACAAAAGGAGGACAAGGACATGAAATCCTTGATTAGAAATTTTCTAATAAAGTAATATCTTTGGAGAAATAGCAAGCCTTGTCCTACAGAAATTATTCCAATCAGGGTAGTCTTTAAACTAGGGATTCAATCAAGGTTATCATCCATACAAGAATAAATAACCAAATTATAGTTCTGGAAGAAATCGGTAGAATAATAGGTGGCTAGCTCAAAAATCCTATCTTCCACTTGTGAGTTTCTCCTCCTCAGCCACCTCTTGTTGTTAGCTCTAGTTAAGTGCTGGTTTCGAGTGTAAAATAATGTGATTCAAGAAACAGAATGGTGTTTTCCTTGCAAGTAACCACACAATCAACTTATTTTTGAAAGGGCATTGCATGTTCAAGCTTTCAAGATTTTGATTTCTTCCAATCAAAAGGAGTCATTGGTAGAGGCACCCAATTCTAGTTTTGAAGGAGCTCAAAAGACAAACCGAGGACACAACTCTCATGTTCTTTAGAGCTAAATATTTATGTGCATTAAATCAAGATGTTACTGATAATACAAGTGTTTCACCAATAAGTTTTATGCTTTCAGGAAAAAAATATAGAAGGTAAAATGGTTGATGAATACCTGTGATGTGATGGTGGAAGGTAGAATGCGTGCATTGTATACTTTTGATCCAAGTTGATTGTGTGATATTCTCTTTGGCTAAAAGGAATTACCTCTATAAGAAACATAATAAGACCACCAAATAACATTAATAATATAGGTTAGTGGACTACCTAGCAAATTTTATATCCGAGAAGAGTGATGCTTCCTAGAAGGCTTTCAATCCAATTTCAAATGTAAATTAATATTGTAATGACAAACCTCTATAAAGAGTTGTGAAAGTGTATATAAGGTGACTGATGGCATTTAGGTAACCGATGTCACGAGGGATAAAAAACGTCGATTAAGGTGGATAAGTCTAGATTTAGAAAAAATAGGCAAATCTTCCCAGATTTGGCGTGATTTCCTCATTGAGTCTTCTTAGGAAAGTGGATTTCACATGAGAGAAGGCAGGAAGAACTTAGGAGAGGTCAATTAGGTTTAGGAATAATTCTTAGTTAGTGAAGTCAAGTAGTGACTCAACACCTTGGGAGTTATGACTCGATGCGAGGTGATGACTTGGTCATTGTGAGGAGTTAAATGCCCCTCAAATGGGTCTAGGGTCAGGTATAATGATGAGGTAGAGGTGTGAGGATGAAATTAACTTAATTAAAATAATTAAATTAATTAATAATGTGAGGATGAATATTAATATGGGATGAAGGGGTCATGATTAGTTAAATGTGTTACGTTAATTAATTGAAGGGGACCAAGGGGAGTGTGACCCAAATTTGGTGTCTACATTTTCCCCTTTTTATCGCGTAGCTTGTATTGATAAGTGACGCTGACAAAAATAGGAAGTTGGTGCTCCAGGTATGAGTGAGGGTTAGGTTGCCCTAGTATGGATGAAAGTGATCCCCCTCAAACCAGGAACTGATGAGGTAGGAAATGGAGTCAGTGAATGGTTTGATAAATAGGTTGTGAATAAAAACAAGGGTGGATGGGTTGTAGGTAAGGGTAATGGTTAGGTTGGGTAATAGGTAATGGAAATCAAATGCACGCACATATATAGATTGCGATAAGGTACCAGGTTAAAGAGATTACAAACTCTACTTCATCAAAGGTTGATATGTTTATCTAAACAAGGTTGAAGTGGTTTAGGTATCCAAGGTATAGGATTTGGTCCTGAATCATAACTAGAAAAGGTGTAGGAATGGGTAGTAGGTTTTTGTTCAAGGGCATAAAAGGTTTGGTCGGGATAAACATCACAACATTAGGCAAGGTAAGGTCATTAGACTAAAGCACACGAGTATCATCATCACAAGTTATATTGAATACATGAAACTAAATGTCATAAAAGGAGGTTCAAGACGGGGTTTATAGGTCGGGGGCATAGGTAAGGCTAAGGTATAGGTAAATAACATGTCCCAAATCCCAATTCGGGAAATGTGTAGGTAATGTAGGCTTGTGGGTGAGTTTTTAATAGGTCTTGGGAAGGGTAAAGGTTAGAAAACAATATTTTTAGGCAAAGTGGGCATAGTGTGGGTCAAATGGATATGTGTTGCTTGGCCACTAGATTTTCTACTCAACTATATAGGGAGCTATGGGCCTATGGTAGGTATAGGATATTTGGTGTGTGTTGTATATACTTATTACATTACTAGATGTACGAGCACATTATGTGTGTGTGTCTAGTTGAGTTACCATGACATGAATGGTTTGGGAGTGGTTTGTATAGAGTGCATTTCAGGAGATGGGTACCAATCAGGGCACACAGTGAGAGTGGCCAGAAAACATAAGATGTTACATACTTGCATGTGGATTTATTAGAGGGCCTATCATCATTGGATATCATGAGGCGGCTATATGTTTTTTTATCTTTCATATAGAGGCATGGATGAGGAGTTAGAGGGGATTCAATTATTGAGATGGATATAGGGGTGGTGTGTTGGTGAGCACGAGATGATACCCATGGATATTGTGAGATGGTTATTTGGAATGAGGCGGGACTTGCCCCACCTTTCCCATAGTACCGTAGAGATGACGTGGAGAGACCCATGTCTTTACTATGTATGATTGATCCACAGGATAGGAGGAGCAGTGTGATATCGATGGATTGATGATAAGGGTGTCACCGATACATACAGTTATGGTGGGTGGTATAGCTACAAGTAGCACCGTTGAGGCAGGCATCTGATTTAGTATTGTCATAGTTCAGAGAGATACATTACAGGGGTAGGTGGTTTCCCTACAGGCATAGATTATAGGGTTATAGGGACGGTGGCGGGGTCACAGCATAGGTGGCTTATCTTATAGGCATAGGTGATGACCTCCCAATCCTAGGTAGCATAGGAGGCAGGCTCCCGCATAGGGTAGAGATGGGGATGGAGGGTAGGTAGCCACCTAATAGGAATAGGTGGCTAAATTACAAGGCCAATTTTCCACAACATAGGTACGGGTTGAATCTTTACATTCCCGAAGGCTGAGGTACCCGGCCACAAAGCACTAGGATAGGGTCCCATTTTACAGGCTCCTATACCAATACGAGGTCCAATTTTGGTAGGGCATAGTTCACAGGTGGTAGTGAGGCCAATGGCACCTCCGTATATTGTATCCATGGTGAGGTTCAGGATGCCTTGAATGAGGCTTGCTACTTATCAGGGACTAGTAGTGATTTGTGGGTATTGATGTTCCCTTCTACATTGATTACCAAGCCTAGCGAGTGATCACCAATGAGTAGACTATATCTAGGAATCATATCTCGGGTAACACATGGGGTTTTCGGCCTCGAGAGACGGGGCCAGGGTGAGGTTATTAGTTCCCAAAGACTAGGTCCTATAGAGGCAAGGAGGAGGAGATAGAGGCTAGGAAGGGACCAAAAATGGTAGTGAGAGGTTAGTATGGCACTTGATTTGGTAGGGAGGAGGAGATAGGTGATATCTAGGAGAGGAGGGAATCAAGTGGGCTGATGATTGATATCCATATCTAATATTGTATTATCATTTTGATTTTGATATATCTATTGGCCTGCATGTCGAAGATGTAATATTATACATGATATTTTTGAGATAGGATATTTGAGACTTATTTATATCATGTATATATGTATTGATACACAAAAACTCTGTTACATAGTTGATGATGTTTTTGGATGGATTATGTATTCTTTCTTTAATTTTCGTTGTTATTGTGTACCATGATAACTAGGTGAGCTAGGTATGATTGATTTTATTTCATCTATGCATGATGGAATCAGGTATAGGCATGGTGGAGTCAAGTATAGGCATGGTTTGGTCAGGTATAGCCATGGTGGAGTCTAAGTAATTTCAAATTCTTGATCTTATGAAAATAATGTGTTGTATGTATGTTGTGTTCAAATTTCCAAGTAATTAATATCATGGAAATTCTTAAATGATTGATGTATGATATGGTTGATGTTATAAAATTATAAGTATGTATGTTTTTACGATATATTAATTTCCAATTTTTGTGTAAATAGAAACCAACTAGGGTAGAATGTGAATATAAAGGGAGAAAATTGGTTATGGGAAGAAGTGGCCGAGCTAACCTTTAAGGTCCCCATGCCCTCAGTACTACCTACATAACTCAATGAAAAGGGGCCTCAAAGTGATGTAGTTCTCCCATAAGGTAGGGAAGAATATGATAAGGGAGCTGAATGGGTTGGTAGGTTTTAGCCATGATTGAGTCTAGGTCATTTTAGGCATAGTTAAGTTGAGTTCATTTAGGAATGGTTGAGTTTAGGTCATTTAGGCATGGTTGACTTTAGGTTTAATAGGCATTGTTGAGTTTAGGTCATTTAGGCATGGTTGAGTTTATGTTGAATAGGCATGGATGAGGAGAATAAATCCCATAATGTAGATGTCGAAGGTTTGGTAATATGTAGCGGAGAATCAATAAGTAAACAAGATGTAAATGGTAAGAGGAGGAAAAATTCCACCAAATTGTAAGAACCATTACGATTCTATCATACCAAAGATTGGCTTATGAACATAAAACCCTAAAGGCATTGCATGATTGATTGTTCTAAGGGTGAAGAAGGTCACATGATCACAAAATGTCACATTTGTAGCACATCCCTTGAGTAGGTAGAATATTAGAAAGGAAAATATGGTGAGGTGAAAGAGGTTTTTATCATAACCCTAGTGTGAGACAACATGCCTCTTCTGCAAGATACCCAAGATCAAAATAGGCAAGTCCATGACAAAAAAAGTTATTTTTTTCTTTTTGCTTTTGTTTTATAGACTGATCAATGTGGGAAGTATATCTGGGATGAATATAATATCTCCTTGAGGTCTTCTTGAAGATGATCGATGTGTGAAGCTTCATCTTATTTTTATTTTATTTTTATAGAAATATTCTTCTTTTTTACTAGACTACGTACGGTATGGCTAGCTTTGTATAGTTTTCCTTCAAGGGAGCAATCTATTTATAGCAGAAAGATAGAAAGATAGATATCCTTTTTGAGGGAGTCATATTTTTTCTAGAAGTTTGACTCAAGGAGTGTGAATTTGAAAATACCATATATTACTTTTGAAATGTGTTTTGGACTTTTAGGTCTTGGACAATACTATAGAGAAGTATAGGCTTCTTTTATGAAGAAAAATCATAGCACACATGGGTTAGCTATGAAAGAGAGGTTTTAAGTGATGAACGACCATGAAATTCCATCTTGAAAAGGAAGAAAATTATCCATGAGAATCATGCCATGAGTAGAGTTGTGATACTCATATAGAAGATAAGGCTGAAAGGTGACGGGTAATCACATGATTCTTGTTTAATCGTTGATCCTTAAAATAGGTAAGTGGAAGGTGGATGTTTCTCAAGGGACAAGTGTTTAATATATGAAGATGATACGGGACTGATTCAACAATAGAATGGTTGAAGATGCAAGGTATTAAGGGTCTCGGGTTTGACACTACCTTTGAGTGAAGATAAACAATAAGCACCCGACCATAGGAATGAGTAACGATATATGGTCTAAGCCAATTAGGAGTGAAATTTTCATGTTTACTTTTCTCCTCTTTTTGTTACATGTTGATTTTCCTTCGAGGATGAGGTCACCGACACGGAAGGTTCATTCTTAGACACATTTATCGTAGGTACATTTGATACATTTTTGGTAGATTTGGAGGTGATTGAGAGGATTTAGATGGTGTTCATCTAATAATTCAAGTTGTGCTAAAAAATCCTAGAAAAAAATCATCATCATTGAGCATATCTTTGAGTGAGATATGAAGAAATGGAATTTGGAATTCAAGAGGCAAGACAACCTCTATACTATAGACTAAAGAAAAATTTGTAGCAGCAGGTTGAGGTGCAATTACTAGTGCGATAAGCCCATAAGGAAAAAGGAATGTGTGTTTTCCAATCCTTACCACTATCATCAACTACTTTCATAGTAATTTTATGTAGGGTTTTGTTATTTGATTCACCTTGGCTATTTGTTTGAGGATAATAAGGTGAAGAAAAACTGATTTGAATGTCAAAGGCATCACATCAGAGTTTACACGAGTTTTTTTGAATTGTTTTCCATTAACGGTGATGAGGCGATGAAAAACACCAAAGTGACAAATGATATGATGATTGGTGAATTCAAAAAATTTCTCAAATTTTGTAGAAAGAAGAGGTACAGATTCCACCCACTTAGTGTAATATTTAGTAGCAGTAATAATCCATTGATGATGTTGGGAAGAATGAGGGTTGATCTCTCCGACAAGATCCAAACCCCATTGAGAGAAATTCGAAAGGTCTCGTGCGACTTGTAATGTGTGAATAGGGGTGTGATGAAGATTAACATGTTACGACATTTCACTCAATGCTTAACATAGTCATAATAATCATAGTTTAGGGTTGGTCAGTAATATCCCACGCGAAGGATGCACTTAGCAATAGATAAGCCACGAAGTGACCCCACAAATTTTATCATGAACTTCCTTGATGGTGTATGGAATTTCAAAACTCTTAATGCATCATAATAGGATAGCATCAAATCTAAATTTATAAAGAATACCACCCATGATGACATAGTGAGAGACACTTTTGAGAAAGTCTCGTTGTCTATTGGGAGTTACATATGGAGGCATAATTAAAATGGAAAGATAGTTAGCAAAGCTGCTTATACCAAAGGTCACTTGGGCCGTTTTAATGTTTCCTAAAAAGTTGAAGTCTCGGATTAGATAAGAAGCTGATAGAAACCTTTATATCATGACAAATATTTTTGATTCGAAGGAAAATCAGGGATTTGAAGTAAGACAAGCCATGGTGTCTATAAATTTATTATTGGAATGTGAGGTGGTTGGAAGTTCATAATGGTCAAAGGTAGTCAAAATCATGTCAAGCATGTTGGTTATAATTTTGAATTATCTTGTTACGACACTAGAATAGACAATTAACTTGGTTTATAACCAATCGAGAGAGTCACCAAAGATATTAATTGATTTAACATATAAGCCTATGGAAGTTTGAAGACCTAACACTAGTTTGCATATTCGGTGATATTGTTAGTACAATCAAAATTTAGTTTGAAAGATAATGGGATAGGCTCACCATCTAGTGGAATGGGGATAACCATGGAACCACCCCCACAATGACATTTGGAACCATAGAAGAATAAGGTCATCTAGTAAATGGTATCATCACGGGAGAGGGTAGTGATGGATTCATCACGAAATAAAATTTATAAGATGGGTTTGGAGAGAGGTGCTCGTGAGTTGGTCAACAATTGTTTGTCCTTTGCAGATTTTTATGGATGAATTTGAGATCTAGTTACGTAAAAATCATGATCCAATGTGCAACATGTTGATATTAGTAGGGATTAGCATACATGTAACGTAAGGGATTATTATTGGTGACAACAAAGGTTTTTGGTTGAGTAGGTAATGGAAAATTTTAGTGGTGACAAAAACTAAGGCTAAGATGAGTTTTTAGTGTGATGATATTTGTTTCATCCTGAAAGCATACAACTTATCTATATATTAATCTGTGGTAAAGGAGAAAGTGATTCATGATGGGTATAGAGACACAATGAGAAAAACTATGGTGAGGGCATATACTGGTTTTGTGAAAACAATGCGGCACATTGGAATTTTGGTGGAGGTTTGGATAGCTCTCTTATGCAAACCATATTGATCTCAAATATTGGAAGGGGATAAAAGGGTTATGGAGGTGGAGATGAAGGTTGCTGAATAGGTAAGAGATGAGGATGTGTGGTGATAGGTGAAGGTGGAATAGGGTCCTCATCTAAAATATCATCATTATCAAAGATTTCTTCGAGAGGACATAGTTGGAGAAGAATAGTCTTAAGATCCTTACATCTTTCCACATCATGCCCTGGCACATGATGGTAAGCACAAATTTTGGTATCATCAAACCCTTCTAGTTTAGGTTTGAGTGGGTCATAAGGTCTAAGTGGTGGCAATGTGATGACATAGGTTTTTAAAAGGTTAGCTAAGATGTTGGCGTAATACCCTACGGTGGATCACAATGTGAAGTAAGTGTGGAGTGCGGATGGAAGTGTGTGTGAATTTTGTGGAGAGGCGCCACCAAAGGTGGAATCGAGAGGTTGAGTAAGTTTGACCACCTATTTGGTAGATAGTATGGTTTTAGGTTTGGATTACACCTTCTTGGGTAAATATGTAGATGAACTAGTTGTTAAAGGTGGTGTATGTTTAACTAACTCTTTGAAAGGTAGTGGGTTCTTCAGCTTTAGTTACACCTTCTTGTGTAAAGGTGAACAAGAAGTGCGTGATGTAGAAGGGAAGGTAGATGGTGGAAGGGGTCAGGTTTTCCAAGGTGATAATGGAGGTGTGGTGAAGGTTATATTAATAGTAAATGTAATGGTCAAAGACAAGGGAATGTCATAAGTAATGATGAGGATCTTTGGAAGTGGTGTAGGTATAGGAGGTAGAAATGATTTAGGTGATGGTGAAAGTGTAAGCTATGTAGTTAATTTGGGTGCATCATAAGATCAAATGCGAGGTGCGCTACTATGGTTTTGGTTTACTCTAGGTAGGAGGTTTCTTGGCCAAGGTTGATGGGTGGAGACCTAGGATAGATGGAATTGGTGAAGGTGAGAGAGGGGTAGTGGGAAAAGCTGGTGTATATGGCCTAAGAGGTTAGGTCTTCCTCTTAGGTGGGGGAATAGTCTTTGTGATGGCTTGTGAGGACATGGCTAAATCTAGTTTGACATAAGGATGGACTAGGCTTGATGTCGGCATGACTCCTAATGTGGTAATGGATCTGGATGTATGGATCAAGATATAGGTGAAGGTAAGGTTTTAGGAATAGGAATAATTTTATTTGATGGTATAGTTTTAGGTTTGGGTGAGGGTGATGAAGAAGGGGTCACTACAACTAGCATGGGCATGGTGGGTTTGGTTTTATGAAATACCTTTGAATACATCATGGAAGAATCAGTCGAAAAAAATTGCATTTGAGTTGAGACACATAGTGAAGGTGTCTCAAAAGCATGGAATTTTCAACATAATCCTAGTAGTCGGTGAAACGTGAAAATGACACCACTATGTGGGGGAATGATGTTGATTTTGTAGTAATACCTATAAATAATATCTATGAGAAAGGGAAATGGTTGGCTTCAAACTCTATGGGTAAAAGAGATGAGAGAAAATCAACAAGATCCTTGAAAGCCAATGGATAATTGTCACCAATAGGAAGGCACATTGCTAATGGATACCTTGTGGGTAGGGGAGATGACAATTTTGATGAGGTAAGTTTATCTTTTGGTGAAGAACAAGGTAAGAGTGACTCTCTTGTGTGTAGAAGAGTAATTATTGCGGGTTGTTCATCAGGATGAGAGGTGACTGGGGAAACTATATTGATGGATATGGTGGACTCCACCATGGGTGAAGGAGGAGATAAGGGAGACTCCTTTGTGGGTAAAGGAGTAGATGAAAAAAATCCCTCTATAGATGAAGGAGCTCGTGTAATAATCTCCTTAATAGATGGAGTAGGAGGAAATTGAGTAGGAAGAGTTGGTATGATGTCAAAAACAACATGAACCTCACAAACATTACTATCATTGGTCAAGGTTTCACTAGTTTGGTTAGACGACGGGGTGTGATTTGGGAACAAATTCTTGAATATGTGAAAATTTGATTAGTTGATAAAGTTATATAATTACCGTCGTTATGATCTCTAACGTGATGATAGTTGCAGTAATCATTTTCTTTGTACCATGAAGGCATAAGAAGAGAGGGGTCAAAACTAGTATCTAGTTTGATGGGTGGAAGAGTAACTTCTCGAGTTTTAAAAAAAATTCTAAAACTAAACAATAGGGTTCTCTTATGGGAGTATATTTTCATTTCTCCCACTTAAACTAGAAAGCATGAATAGGAGAAATCTTGGAACAAGGCTTTGATTGGTTGGATGGATGAGATGGGCTGGATTTCAAAACTACTGCATTGGCAGATCCTTTTGCTTTATAATAATTACTTTTTGGTTTGGAAGAAGAAGAGGTATCATTTTCTTTGAATGCATCATTCTTGTTATGTAATTGTATATTCTTCTCTTTAATGGCACAAATTTCAAGTTTCTGGGACATGGTGAATGCCTCCTAAAATGTGTGGAATATTTGAACTTGGAGAGTTAGAAAGATGTTTCTAGCACAAAATCTAGTGAACAACTCTATTGACTCATTTTGAGCCAGTTGGAATGTGATCTGGTTGATTAGGCTCCACCAACAAGCAAAAAAATATGTGATAGATTTGTCTTCGTATTGGCATGTCATGTACAAGTCACTCATGGTGACCTTCTTGAAAATGTTGATAGAAAATTGGTCTAGGAAGGCTTGAGCTACTTGGTTAAATGAGAAAATGGAGTGCCTAGATAGAGCACTATACTAATCCAAAGCAGGTCATGTCAACGACATTGGAAATGTTTGTTGGAGTAACGCATCATCATGAGCGATCATATTACACATATGTTTAAAAGATTACAAGTGTTGTTACGGGTCTTATTTTCTATTAAATCGATTGAATTTAGGAATTTTCCAATGCTTAGGGTATGGAGGAATTGGTACATAAAATTGAATACGATCATTACAAATCTCATCGTAAGTTAGAGCATTACGTGAGCCAGAGACACAGGCTTCTCATGTCTACATCTTTTCCATCATCATTTTGATAAGATCATTGGTAGGTTGTGATGACTAGGCACTCCCTCTAGTATAAGGGGGTAGATGAGGAGGGTATGACTTGGGAGACATCCCAGTATGTGGTGGTTCTGAGTATGAAAATTGTGAGGAAGGAATGTAGGCCAGAATATATGTAGATGGAAAGTATCTGAATAAGAGATAGATGAAATAGGGGGATATTGGTGATAAGTTTTGGTAGGTGGAGTGGATGTAAATGCTCTCATAGTAATCGGAGGAAGATACTATAGGATGGAGAGGAAAATGTTTTATAAGGGATTATGCTTATTTGTCATCACCATTGTTGGCTAACATGCAATAGGTATATGAGAGGTGGTGAATGCGAGATAGACCTACACTAAAGAAAATTGATAAAGGCATTGTTGACATCATATGAGTGATAGACATCAAAGGCATGACATATGTTGTAGGTGCAGCCGATATTGATGATGTAGGGTCAAGTTGGGAAACCACAAGCTGGTAAGGTGGAATAGGGTAAGGATAAACTAGTAGTAGTTGATGTAGACATTGGTGAGAGGGTAGGAGGAATGGACATAGGCATTCCACATACAAGCTTCCCTAATGAATTGCGGGTAGAGGAATGAGTGAGGTAGTACTACGAGTAATGGAGTTGTCATCAAGGAGTCTCAAAACTCCTCATCACCGGTGGGTATGGAAAGAGCCTAATTGGGGTCCATGGTTGATGATATTAAAGAGGGCGATGGGATAGGTTGTTAGGAAATAAGGGATAAAATATGCGGGATAACCCTCACGAGAATCACAGTGAGAAACTAATATGCGAAATTATTACAGGATATCAAATAAAATTGCAGAATAAAATAACACAACACAAAGAGACAAAGTATTTAACATGGTTCACCCAATTTGGGCTATGTCCACCAAGAATCACTTGCTCATATTTTATTATAAGCCACCATTCTCTTAATACAATACCTAGATCCATTTGGAGCTATGCTAAAAAAACTCTATAGAATTCACAACCGAATTCAAAGCACATCTCCGTAATGTTCTTCATGTCTCTATCATATGCATAAAACCATATAAATAGACAATTGCTTAAGCAGTTTTACAAAACCGTGGGTATCAAAACCATGGGCAAAACCCGTCCCATAAACCTCTGGGTCAAAAATCTCACCCATATGAGAAGAGCACGTTTCCCGATATGTCGGGTGTATTTTTTGAGGCCAAAAAAATTACATGAAAAGTGTACAGTACTCTTATTGTACAGTCTTCAACACTTTCACACATGAAAACAGGCTCCACAACCTAACATAGGTGGTAGTGGCTAGAGGATAGCATGAAACACGAGAGTGTTAGCTTGTTTACAATTCAAAACCATGTGATTGATGATAAAACATGTATTATGAGCTTCAATGATGATGCAAAAACACAGATGTAATGGGGAAAAATCAATCTAAAATGAGTGATTATATCGATGTTTTGATTGGAAAATCAAAACACAAAGACAACCGTTGATTAGGTTAACCAACGTTGGTATGGAATAACCAGATTCAGTGAGATAAGACCGATGTCGACTCATCATGAAAAATAAGATATTGAATTATTTGGCAATGAAATTTTAAAATGGGTCAACCTGGATCTTAAAAATGATATCAGAGACTCAAGAGTGGGATTAAAATGGTAGAACAAGACACAAGAATAACAGAAGGTGGAGAGTACTATTCTAGAAAAAATAACCAAAAAATCATATAAACCAAATCGGTTAGTTAACCGATGTCAATAAGATGATCAATGATGATGTCGGTCACTAGACCGTTATTGGTTGTTGTGAAATCTAGGAAGAGAAGAAAAAATGAAGTTTTGGTGATTTAGATCAAATAAAAGGGCCAACCCAAAGGCTGATTATGGCTATGAGGAGTCCTAATAAACCCAGAATAATACCGAGAATACACTAGTCATGATGTGGGGTAAAAGGATAATAAAGAATGAAGAAACATAAGCGACACCTCAAAATGCAAGAAGAAAAAAGCCAACAAACAATAAATCCTAAGTTGTAGATTTTATGTTGTGTCTTATGCCATTTAGGACTAACTGTAAATAGGATAAAAATTATGGTTAACAAAGGTTCCCTATAAAATCTGACAACTATGGCTAGTTTCAGGTAATTTTTGGCATGGGAGATCCTTCTACGAGATGATGACCTGGATAGAGAAACCATCAAGAGCCCACTTTGAATCCTTTGATCACATGATCATTGAAATATTCTTTTGGGAAAGATATTATTCAAGAACTATGTAGTTTTTTCGGTGATTTCATATAGAGAGTTTGAAAAATGTAAGCTATGGTTCAATTTTCTAACCATCGGTGGGCATGACTTCAAAGATATATCTTTCCCATAATTTATATTAGTTATAATGCAACAAAATCAAAAATGCAAGTGCACGATATTTAAAACCCAAATCCACAAATTATATTCGATGAGAAAATATTATGAAGAGTTTAAGGGTATGACTTTCACTAAGTGTAATGCAAGAAAATAAAGAAGATTTCTTTTTAATCCTCAAAACAAGTGTCACTAAGACAATCAAAAGAAAAGAATATTTCTAGAGAAGAATATTAATGTGAAATTTTTCAAATGAAAATAGACACGCAAGATTTTCCCGGGAATGAAAAATGAAATGAACCCCATATGGGTCCCACTAGGCATGTTAATATGTATCACCAATATTTTTTTACTTTTAGGATGAAACTCATAGAAGGTAAAATGGTTAAGGAGGAATACCTGTGAGGCGAATGTGGAAGGTAGAATATGCACATTGTAGACTTTTGATCCAATTTGATTATGTGAGATTCCCTTTGGCTAGGAGAAATGACATGTATAAGAAACACAACAAGACCACCAAATAGTATTAATAATATAGGTTAGTGGACTGCCTAGAAAATGCTAGATCCGGGAAGTGTGATGCTTCCTAGAAGGCTTTCAATCCACTTTCAAATATAAATTAATATTGCAAATATCATGAAGTAAGGAAATCTTATTGTAGTTATATGATTTAGGTATCTCATGCAAATACAATAAGTAAATCTAATCTAGTAGGAAAGGTTATGATTAGATCTAGAGGTTTGGTAGGTTATTATGGGTTTTGCAGGTCTGACAGGGGTCTGGGATTGATCGGGTGAGGTCTGGGTTGATTGGGTAAGGTCTGGGTTAGTTTTGTTGATTGAGAGGCTTGTTGGTCGAAGGAATGAAATGACACAAAGACCGATATTGGTCAAGTGACCAATGTTTCTATAGAGGTGAAACCGATGGTAGTTAGGTAATCAAAGTGTCAATAGGGGTAATTTACTATACCTTGATAACAATGGTTTTGGGCTTCTCTGTGATTACACAGAGAGTGAGAAGGGTGTGGTTAGGTTTATAATATTATTGAGAAGACTCAAGGATACAGAGGGGGAAGTCACGGAAGGAAAATAGGCTATAGGTGGTTGTGTTGGTAGATATATCGAGGAGGTGGAGATAAATGAATACAAGTGGAAATAAAGTATAATGAAAGAGGTATGGAATCTATACTTTAAGCAAGCACAATATGATCAAAATCATGAATACTTACTTTCCTTTATAGATCTTATAGGTAAAGGTGGATGGTAGTTGATCCATGAAGAGATTCGTAGTCGTGTCATGGCACTACTCTCATAGTGTTCTCATGAGTATTCCAATACTGGGAGGAGCACCAAATGCTTGCTTGGGCCTATGGTTAAGTATTTTTGTGTTGTTTGGATGGTGAGAGGCTTTGGATTCATACTTGAATGCAATAGTTTTCTCAAAAGCGATAAATGACCAACCTCTGTAAATATTTTTGAAAGTGTATATAGGGTGACCGATGGTGGCTAAGGGATAACCAACCTTTGTTAAGGAATATAAGTCCAGGTTTACCAAAAATAGGTAGATCTTCCCAAATTTGGCATGCTTTCCTCATTAAGTTCACTTAGGAAAGTGGATTTCACATGAGAGAAGGCAGAAAGAATGTATGAGAGGTTTAGTTAGGTTTAGGAAGAAGTCTTAATTAGTTAGGTCAAGTAGTGACTCAAAGACTTGGGAGGGATGACTCAATACTTAGAGTGATGAATTGGTCATTGTGAGTTAAATGCCCCTGGAATGGGTCTAGGGTGAGGTATAATGATGAGTTGGAGGTGTGAGGATGAAATTAACTTAATTGAAATAATTAAATTAATTAATAATGTTAGGATGAATATTAATATGGGATGAAGAGGGGGATTAGTTAAATGTGTTACATTAATTGAATAAAGGGGACCAAGTTGATTGTGACCCAAATTTGGTGTCTATAATAAGGTCTAAGAAACAAATGTTGGAATCTCATCCCTCCTCTTTTAGTTAGGGAAATGTTATCAAAAAGAGAAGGAAGTTGCCAAAGTTAGTAGTAGAGTACGAAGCTCTTAGTAGGAAGGTTTCTTCCTAACCAAATATTCCCATTTCAACATTACAACATCCAAGGAAGGATAATCATGAGCATTAGTTGTAGAAATCCATGGGTCTCCCCTTTAACATTGTATAGCAAATGAAAAGGATGAATTTCAATGTAACAATGTGGGATGCTTTGACTATTCCCTCACATAGGGACCTCTTATGTGAATCTCTCAAGTAGCTTCCCTAGCTGATCGATAATCCAAAAGACCCTTGTTGTTGTTAATACTTGCCAAGAAAAAGAGGAGTAAGTAAGTAAATTTTTCAAGACCCCACCATTTTATATGTCATTAATTATGGGGAAGCACTTAATTCATAATTGCATGATAGATTGAATTGTTAATACTTCTCTTATGCCAAATAAAATTACTAATATCTTGGGTCTAGAGTACATCCATGTTACTAAGAGTGTCTTACATCTTGATGGATCAACCATTTGTTTCTTGGGATTCATACAAGATATGAAACCGACCCTTCATGATTTCCCAATCCTAACTATAACTCATGAAATATCAATCATTGAGTTTCCCTATGTTTTTGATAGGATTTTCAAGGGACTTCATAGCCAAGGTGGGTGGTTATTTTTCTCAGATTGGACCCATATGCTTTTAAGGAGTAGGTATGGTACCATATTTACCATAGAGGTTGAGCCCATATTTTCTTATCATAATGAGTCATATGAACCCACCCCTCTCTAAGAAAACTACCTAATCCAAGAAAATCAAGAACAATATTTAGTTTTAGAGGGGCATCCTAGTGCTCCTCCCATGCCTAATCTATTTCTTGATGAATGGGCTGAAAGAGATCATAAATTTGATCCTTATGCTGAAGAACTTAAATCCTTTGATACTTGTCTTGGTACTTACCGCATCCTTGAATAATAAGTTGTGCTTCCCAGCATGCTCAAAGAATAAAAAGAAAATGCTTATGGACTGTGGAATATGTTATGGTTCTAGGAGTAGAAATGGAGTTGGGGAAGGTTTTGACCTTGTCTCCTCAATGGATGAAAGGCTATTCTTTTCCCATAGGTTGCAGTTTACATGTTCCAATAACATAGAATAATATGATGCATTGGTTCATGGTCTATTGATTGCTAAGAAGAGGAAAATAAAGGATTATAGATTTTTGGAGACATGGAATTGGTCATTCATCGGTGAGAGGAAATTTTCCACAAATAATAAGCTACTAAAAGCTTATAAACATAGAGTTTGGGACCTATTGGAGAGATTTGATGCTCTTAATCTATAGGTGGTTCCTAGGAAGATGAACAAAGAGGGTGATAAAATGGAATATTTTAGATAACAATTATTACTTGTTGAGGATTTGATTAAGGGGAATGTACAACACATAAATATGGTGGTTAGGCCATCCATTCCAGAAAATGAGACCAGTTGGTAGGTATTCGCTTGATTATGAGCAGATTGTTCAGTTCATCTAAAATGAGGTTGAGTTTTCTTTGAATATGTAATCTGATTTACAGAGCATTTATGGTGATCAAATTATTTAGTTAAAAAATAGGATACCAAAGGTATTGGTCTCCTTGGAGAAGATTTTTGGCCCGAATGATGAATTCAAAGGGGATAAAACTAATTTGGAAGAAAAGAAAGAGGATTTTCAACCAGTCACCATTGCATAAGGAAAGGAACTTATACTTGGAAATGTATGTCATGAGATTGAGAAGCAAGATTTGTTTCCTTATGTCAAAAAATTTAGTGATGTATTTCATGGGACTATGAACATCTAAGGGGATTTAATCCATGTATTATGCAACATTGTAACATCCCCATTTTAAGATACTAGAACAAGGGAAAAAAAATAAATTATAAAACGTTCTCTGTTATGAATTATATAATTCAAACACACGTTCAAGTTTTAATAATTGTTCTCTACCCAAACAATGCAGTTTGGAACACACAATTTCCTTTTAAAACTAATGTTCTCTGTTCACATATTTACAATATGGAACACACATTCAGTGCCATTCAATCATATACGAGATTCTATATGTTGTCAGTAAATGACTCGAAGAACTACCGATCTTCCATTTTCATGGCTCGGAGTTTCAACGATCTCTCATTTCATGACTCGGCAACTACCGATCCTTCATGTTCATTCATGCATAGTATAATATATATACAAGGTTCTCTTAACCATTTCCATTATCGAAGTGATCCATTTAAGAAGCCTATCTGAATATCTGTTACTGATATTCATCTGACATCCTGCATCTTAAATTAAGTGATTAGGACAACGCAACCAGCACTTGCGATACTTTGGCCAAATATTTTCACATGCTTTGCATGATCATATTCCTGGATGTGATACACACCAATGGAATACGTCCTTCACCTCACTTCACCTGTTATCTAGAATGGTCTTTCCTGGTTCCTACCAGTCCTTCCAATTTAAGGTCAAATTCTAACTTCCAATTTCCAACTAGCAATATGAACGAATATAGGAAGGCACTCATGGTAACTAAAGATACGCAGACATACGGTGTCATTCCCAATGACTCCATGTGTCTAGTTATCTTTAGTCCTCCTGGAGTCACTCCGTATACGTGATCATACTCCTATCCCCAGCCAAGAACTTAATATTCAGCCTATGTATTCTTGATGATTTAATTCGGGAGGGCATTGTAATATGTCAGCTATAACATTGTGTCGTCATGAAGACCCCACCTTCATGAAGACACCGTGCTGTAGCTGGCGTATGTCAATGTCCTACGGAATCCTCCCATCGAGAGTACACATCCTGCTCAAGTGATTTGGATATGATCTTAATATTTAAGATCAACTTTCAGCAACCATGCTGATCCTTTATCCTCGTTCCTGTTACAGTTGTAAGGAGCTAAGAGAGACTAAATCCATCTTCTAGCTTGCTATGCATCTTCTCCTTCATACCGAAGGGTTGCATTTTCTCTACTTGGTTCTTTTCTTAATCATTGGATTAAGCAGCCCATTACCGACAGACGTAATAAGTTTAACCTATTAAACTTAACCAAGTTTTCCACAACTGTAACCAAATTCAGAATTCCAGCTTATTAGACGTCATTTAAACGAGGTCTAATTCTCAATAAATGTATTCATTTATTCTCCTTAACCTTACATAGTTAAGGTCTATTAGCCCTGGATATATTTATCCCATATCCTTACTTTCTGAATTTAACATTCGAGGCTATTAACGGAGTCCGAATACGAAGTTCGGTTGCTCCTAAGTTATTTGATATTCCTTAGCTTCCAAGCTAATCCTGAATACCTATCAGTTATGAGATCATGTTCTTCCTAATCCTTTTAATGTCAATTAAAAATTCATCTTAACCCAAGTATGAACTAATTACACATTTCAACTTAAAAGTTGCATTTAGGTAAGAATAGAAATCAGTTCCCTTTAAATCCATCCAAGGACAATTGAATAATTCCAAATCAAGAAATAACATTATATTTCCAATTTAATCAACAATATCAAACTGATATAGTCATCAAAATATCACACTTGTATTCATTAATCCATTTCATAATCTATACAGTTGCCAGTCCAAATTACTGGACTTTGTTTATATAAAACAACATTACAACTCATAGATAGAAGAATGTACTTTCTTCTTTTCACAATTCCTCGTAGAGGAATAATAACTAACAAATACAATTCATCTTCAGACAATCAAAAGAAGTATCAGAAAATAGCCATGTCTTCGTTTTAATCAAGTTCCATCTGCAAAATTACTTGCACGGGTCAGTTCAATGAACTGAGCATATTAAGCACTTGTCATTAAAATGAGGTGCTTCCAATTAACTGTCTCAATAAAAGAACCCTACTTTTATGAAACGACAGTATGAACATCAATCAAGAATTAAGTATCAAAAAGAATGAACAACATAAAACTGAACCATCTAAATACCATCCCAATCAGTCAAAGAATTGCTGTCCTATTTCCCACATAACCATTACAAGACGCAATTTCCTTCCACAGTTCCAGATTACAACATTTGTAAAAACTAGGAATACTAGTAAACATACTGCTGTTATAACATAACTGCTATCCCTTCCCTTTCCTTACATTAGTAATAAATGCAAAGGATAAAATCTAACTGAAATGTAAACCAATTACTTTCCTTTCAGTTCATGCATCTCATTTGATTCCAAGCAATCAAGTACAGATGAGAAAGCAAACAGCAATAAATATAGTTGCTTATACCCAAGCAATTACAAAATTCGTTCCTAAACGATTACAGATTTCCAACTGTATGAGAGAAGAAAAGATCATTTTTCCAAGTTTTCCATTCACATTCCTATTTCTTTCCTCATGACTGTCCTAAAAATTGAATCCAAACGAGACACAAATCAAGATAACAGTTCAGAGTGAAACTTACAAAATCCATTCGGAATTCACTTTCCAACAGCAAGAAATAGTTCCGTTCATATTCAGCTTTAAATGAAAACAAGGATGAATTTATCATCCTTATCAATACTTCATTTAAATCAGGCTCATACGAATACCATAAACAGGTTAGTAAAACATCGTATTCATCATAGACAAGCAATATAAAGATGCATACTATGTACTTACTGTACTAGAAGATTCCATACTTCTTTCACTGTATTTTAACCAAATAAACAGTTATACAGCCACGTAATCATTTATTCACATGACCTTCTATATCCATGAACGCATACAGTTCATAATAACAATTTGCACATTGCGTTGTTACCTACAACAAGACCAATTCATATTGCACAGTAAAGCTCTATTATTGCTATTTCCAGAACTCAATCAGCAAAAGAGAAAAATTCATTCCCTTAACTATTTCAATAAGAAAACATCCATTTCCTTCAAATACAACAAGAATCAGTCAAGTCGAATTCACTTTTTTGAATGACAGTGCAAAATCAGAGATCTCCTGAAACATTCCAATCTTCCATTTGTACAGGAAAACACAGCACTCAGGAAACAATTTAAATGCCACTGTCATCTCTATCAAGCTGAACCTATAACGTTCAATAAAACCAAATTACCGTTTCTTTCAAAATTTAAAACAACAGAAAAGGGAAGAACTCGTTTCCTTTTTAAATCCAGAAAAGAAACGATATCAAAACCAAATCGCACAGTATGCACAATTTTATTCAATATACCATATGAAAAGAATGCCCAGTTCGAGTTCTATCTCGATCAACCATTTAATCCAAAAACAACATTCTCCTATTTCCTAATGAGGTACAGAACTCAAAATACAATATTCATATATCAATACCTCTATCAAGGCAAACCCGCATAGGGTATTAAATACGTAAGCTTGGTACAGTCAAGACAGACCCAAACAGCAAGCCAAATTCCCATGTTTTTCCATTTATTTGCACAGAAATCCAAAGCCACGTTCGTATTCATGAAACAGTTCGAATCAGAAGGTCAAACCGCAACCACCAAAATGCAATGGAATCAACTTTCCATCACAGCAAGAAGAAAATGTAATCATTTATAAGTTCAGAAGAAAAACAGTTACCTTCTCCTACTTTCACGAATACCCAAGTCGTATTCGTTAAATTTTACAAAGAAAAGCACAGCAATAAGAATATTACTATCACTTCCTTCAAACCGAGCTCATAATGCTCATTAAAACCCATTTATCATTTCCTTCAAAATCCAAAACAGCAGAAGGAAGAGGAACTCATTTCCTCAAAAATTTCAATAAAGAAACAACTTCAAACAACTCGCACAGCTAATACGTTTCATCACTCAAGTTCATATAGCAAAAGAACAATTGCTCAACAATGGAAAACAACTCCTACTGCCTGTATAGTTCCATTCAATACAATCAACTAAAAAGAAATACCCAGTTCGAATTCCCAAATTTTGTCGAATCAATTTAACACAGCATAGACTGTATTTCCAACTCAATAATATGCAAAGATAGTTCAAATCACAACATCAAGAAAATGATTCTACCCAAATCATTTCCAACATGACAGCAAAATCGAATAAACCCAAAACCCGTTCAGAAGAAGAGCAGGGTTGTTTTAATGAGACGCTTAAGTAAAGCAAGTGTTTTAAAGAGAAGGGCTTAACATGCCTGCAATTTTTCCCTCGAAGCTCGAAGAAAACCGCGTCTACAGGTGGTATTTCCTTCCACGGTGACAACAACAAGCTTTCCAAACAATCCCTTCCTCTACAGGCTCAGAAAACAGCCTTCAATTTCCAAAGAAACAGTGATAATCAACCAAACACAACTGGTTCGACTGAACCAAGAAAAACCAAATGCAGAGCAACTTTCCAAAAATCGAACAAACACAAATGACCAACAAAAATTCCTCCATACTCTTTCCAAGGCAGGCTGGTCATGAAGACCAAGAAATTAAATGCATTAAAGGCTCTACCTTTTCCTATTTCCTCACGCCACCGCCGACTCGGGTTGGCGAACGCCAATTTCAAATTTTGCATGCAAACCAAGTTTAGTCCCATAACCAACTAGATACCTCCACCTTTTTCCTGTTCCCGCCAAACTTGGCACTGTCCACGCAAGGACTCACATTTATTGCCATTAAATTTCCTTCCATCCTTATCCTTTCCATCCCCCATGGGTCTGTGCGTCCCCTTCTAGGTTAGGATTAGTTTAGGATTAACAATAGTGTTCATACCTAGGTCATAGGTTAATAGAACTTAGGTCTATTTTTACCATTTATACAATTTAAAAATCCACATAGGATAGTAGTTTAGGATGTAAGGTAGAACTTAGGAGTAGATTAGGATCTAATTCCCCTAACACCTAATTAATCGACTTCCAATCAAGTCTTCCAACTGACATCAAAATTCAGTGTTGTGCAGGACATTTCATCCCACGTTAAACATGCCTGAGCCACCCGCATCCAGGCATTTATCAACTTACGAGGTCTCATGTTTCAACAGTGCATGGTTTGGGAATCAAACTTTTCCCATTGGCAGCATCTACGTACGCTGTTCATACCTGAAATTAGGTGTTACACATTTATATCATCCTTCAGTCTAGTTCAAAGTAAATCGTCAAAGTGATCACAAGAAGACCACAACATACTTTGGATCAATGGAATTGATTCAAGGTGTGCTGTCAATCAGCGAATAGAGTTCAACAAGCATACGACAAATTTGTCGTCACATCAGCAAACATACAAGCAATAATAACTGTTGTCCCATGTAAACAAATTACAGATGCAAGAATCCAGATTAGCAACACATTCCCTTAAGATCAAAATATATATCTTAACATGTTTTCCTTCATTTCAGTAGTTACAACATTATGAAAAATAATCACCAAGATAACTTACAAAATCGGGGCATTACAAACATTCTATAGATCTTGATCCCAATGTCAAGCCAATTATGAAAAAGTAAAAGTCAAGGTAAACCCTATAATAGATCCCCTCATGAGAATGGATTTTTCCAAACTCATTGAGGAAAGAAGAATAATTTTTCCAATCAAGTACTCTAGACATGGGTGGCCAATTTTTGGAGGTCGGAAAAAATAATGGGAAGTCAAAATGTGTGTTGATACTTGAGATTTAAATGTGGCTTCCCACTAATCTTCTACTGATTACGTTCTATAGAACAGATTTTGAAAAATGTTCCAGGGGTGTTGGTGAGAACATTTTTCAGGTGGACAAACTTGTATATTTCTTGCCAACACTCTGGGAATCTAAGTCCCTATACTTAACTAGTGCAATTTTCATATATGCATGCATGAGAAAAGGTGGATCTTCCTAGTGGCCTTTTGGTCAAGGATCTAACAAGGAACTCAACAGACCACTGTGGAAAAGCTATAAATCTCTTGTTAGGGAAGAATTTTTCTTAAGAGTGGGAAAGGGAGTGAGAAAAGAGGTAGGAGAACTAATGTTGCAGGTAGAAAAAAATTCCTACACACACTAGTTAGAAATTTCATCACATGCACTAAAATTAAGAAGAAACAATACTGCAAATATCAACAAGACCAATTAGAATTTCATGAAAAAAAATTATTAGTGAACCCATTAGTCGATAAATGCTTGAAAATTTTTCTTATATTGATGCTCAAGCAGAAATTATACATAGTATGAGAATGGAAGACATTGAGAATAGGGGAAAAGTGGATAACTCTTTTCACTCACAAGTGAGAAAAATATCTCTCATGAACTTATAAGAATATAACCAGCTAGAAGAATTTCATAATTAGAACCCCTTGGAATGAAGAGCTCATTACAATTTATAGTGCTAAACTTGACTCCTCATCTTCCTGATGCTCTTTCATATTCCTCATTTTGACTTTAGACTATTCATATTCCTATTCAAATATTAAGTCCCTTTTATAAAAATAAGGCAACTTAAATTTTACATCATGTCTCTAAAGTCACTTTAAGACATATCAAAAAGTGTAAACCCTCAACACAAAATTAGAACATAGAGGAGAGAGAATGTTGGGGGAAGGAGGAGGAAAAGAAAGGATGTCACCCCTGATGAAGTCTGCAGATCCTTGTTGATTGAAAAATCAAGTATAGTGAGACTCTGAATCTTTGAACTCCTTGCACCCTAAGAAACTCCTTCAAATTAGCTCATGAATTCTTGCCAAGTTGAATGAATTGTTCCATTGATGACCACAACTCCTAGCCTACGTATGATATACATGTGACCCAAACTATGTAGTGAGTGTTGAAAAACATTGTCCAGTTCCCTGAGATGGACCTCAAATTCCCTATGATCAATGCCCATGGATGATCCAAAATGATGGTGTTGACCTGAATGATCATCCCTCTATGTCCCATTGTGCCAAACTTGCCCTTTGAGAACAACTTGCTATTTTTAGTAAGTACAGATGGGGCTAACTTACTATTTTTAGTAAGTGTCATAGTTTAGCTTTTCCCAACCTCAACCAGTTAAGGTATCTTGAATTATTTATTTTTACTCTATTTCTCTCACCTTTAGGACCAAATAGCTATTTATGGCAGGGGCTTGTGGAACCACTTACTATTTTTAGTAAGTGTCAATTGCGAGCCGAGATGACCTTTTTGATGACTTTTCATGTGATACTCCCTCTCTCTTAGCTTCTTTATTCATTACCTCTTAAAATGGTGGCTTACCTGAAGTAATAGATACCTATACAGAAGGCATGATATTTTTAAGTAAGTTCACCATGGATTTCGAGATCATGACAAAACAGCTCTTAAAAATCTAGGTTTTATTTCATGGTTCCATGCTCCACATTTTGAGTAATTCCTTCGTCTGAACAAGTGGGAAAATGATATTTTCATTGGCGAGGGTAGAATACTAACAAAAACATAGCCCTCCATATCCATAAAAATTAGGGACTTCATCGCACGAAAACTAGTTTACATGAAACTATATTTTTCAACGATCATTCCCTTCAATTTTCGTGCAATTTTGCTCACTTAAACCCCGAAAAGTGAAGAGATAGCTCTTGCCTTTTTCATAGATGTTCTTCATGTCATAAGCGAAAAATATGATGAAAAATTAGTTTTTATCCCTAAAAATATGTACCTCATGGCACAAAACTATTTCTGTGAAACTATATTTTCAATGATCATTCCCTCCAATTTTTGCACGATTTCGCCCACTGGAACCCTAAGAAGTGGAGAGGTAGCTCACTGATTTTTTCCACTACTATGTCATGGTAGCCATTAATGGAGCTTGAAATTTTAGGTCTTTTTGTCTTCGTTTGTGATGAAATCAACTCCATTGTAATAGGTTCTTTATTTTTGTCTCCATTGGTGAAATTTCTCTTTGATTTGGTTGTCAATTTGATGTGAAATTGAGCTTTGTTCTTCGTGGAGCCAGAAGAAAAAATTATTTTATGTGAGAATTCCTTGCTGTGAATGGGAGGTTTTAATATGATTTTTTAATGGCCTTCAAGAGATAAGAACTCAACAACAGATGGTTTGTCAATCATGCACCAGTTTGTAAGATCTCTTCGATTTTTGGTTTCACGACAATGAATATTTTCAAACTTCTTCTTCTTTGTTCTTTGTTTGATCAATATTTATTTTGGGACCTGCATTTTTATGTTTTTGAGGATTTGGTTTTTGTGGTTGATCTGGTTCAAGGTTCATCAATGGTGTGACTTGGTGTGAGAAAGTTGCAGAGCTATGGTGGAATGAAGTTGTGCACATGAGAGTTAGATGTTAGAAGCAAGAAGCGAGGTGGGTTTTTAAAATTTTGAAATAAATTTGAGAAGGGAGATGGCCAATGGTGTACTAAATAATAAATTTTCAATGTTTGATGTCCCTAACTTGTGAGGTACTTGAGAAACATTGAATTCCATGATGAGTAAGGTAACAACATGTAGGGAGATTCGACGAAAGGGAATGAAGGCTAAAAATCAGCTTTAAAGCACTGAGGGGCTGGAAGTTAGTCATATGGGTGACCAGAAGTCTCCCTTAGGGGATGGTCACATTTTTATGTGTTTTATGTCCCTCACCTAAAAGGGACATGAGTGAAATCAAATTTCATAGTGCTCCAGGTGATGACATGTGGCAGCGATCCAACGGTGAAGGCTTTGAGCTCCCACAAGCACCTAGGGGCTGAATTGGTAATCTTGGAGGTCATATGTGGGTCTAGAGGGATTCATGGGGGATGGGATAATTTTCCTAACTCTTATGTCCCTGACCTTGAGGTACGTGAGGGACATAAAGTCCCACCAATCTCCTAGACCTGAAAATTTGACTAACTCCCGAACCTTGAGGACAACTTGTGATGATAGTATATTGAGCTCCCAATGGATTGTTTTGATTAAATTGTATATTATACTAACTATAAATGGCCTTCTGAATCCAATGGTGGGATTTTCAGGTCTTGATTCATCCATTTTCCCTCAAAAATCAGATTTTTGATCTGGTACTCCACTTGTGCATGAGAAAAACTTCTTGCAGACCCAATGCACCAAAGTGTTGTGAAAAAATAATTTCACCATATTTTAGGGCTTGGAATTCCCTTTCTAATGATATTTTGTTTTTCTCCTAACTCCATCTAGAGCTCTTGAAATCACCTTCAGAACTTCAATAGTTGTTTTGGCCTGTGAACCCTAATTTTGGTAAAACTACCCCAACTTCTCCAAGTCCTTCTAGAATCTTCCTGAATCAATTCCATGATGTCCTAATGCCTTTGAATTTCCTCCACATCAATTTTTTTCTTTTCTTCTCCACTTCATGGGGTTGCTCCAGTCCTAGGAAGGCCAGTGTTAGCCCTTCCCACAACTATCTGAAGCTTGCAACTTTTAATGGACTTTCCTAAATCACCTAGGGGGATGAGATAATATCAATCAGGAGGTCATTGGACTTACTGGGTGGTCTTGGTGTTCTTAGGAATGATAGGACATGAAAATTTTGGCACATGGGTATAGTTTTTGTGCTTAGAAATTGTCAATTTCGTTGTTGCACATTTACACGACAACAAAGGGCTGAAAGATTCTCCATGTTGGATGGATATTTAGGTTTTAATTAAATTAAGGTTAGGTAATAAGATCAATTTAATATTTCATTTGCAACCAAGTGGGTTACATATTTCTATCAAAATATTCCTTTTTGTTTGTCAAATGTAGGTGTAGACACTAAAATTAGGTCACACTCCCCTTTTGTCCCTCGACATATAAGCACCCTTTATTACATTTACCTAATCATGACCCCCTTCACCCCACTAATATTAATTTAATTAATTAAATTAAATTAATGCATTACCCTCACTATATTTATTATTAAAATATCTTATTGAAATAATCTCCCCACATACAGTTCACTTAGACACCTCACCAAGCTAACTCAACCTAAGACCTATTCTTAGCAAGTTCCCATAACTAACTAAGACTTACCCAAACCATAAAAATCAATGCCTACATTCCCTCTAACCACATTCCCGTATGCTCACAAGAGGCTCTCAATATAATCCATGGGATAACAACACAAGATCCAAGGAAATCGGGAGGATCTCCTAGTTTAGTAAACCTAGGAAATCCCACCTTGACGAATGTCGAGTTATCCCTAACCATTGTCGGTTAAGTTGGAGCGATTAAATCGTCGTTACCATTTTAACCCCAAAACAACCTTATTCTCAAGGTGGGAAGTTGGAAAACATTGGGAGAAATTTAACGAGAAAGAACACATCTCAGAGAGATAACGCATCTTAAGAGAGCCAATTCCAGCAAAAACTCACATCCAAGGAAGGATATTGAGCATCTTCTCCTCCACATCATCAGCCATGATCTGGTCTATCCAAGCAAAGAGGAGTGTACATGCAGCCCATACAAAAAAATTCTTGATTAGTGACCACTTGTAACCTTCAAACCCATCATCAACACCTCCATACCTCACACATAGGCCTTCAAGAATGAAATCCAAGTAAGTACAACATCATACTTTCCTACTTATTTCATTTTATCATCCATTGTTTATCTTGCTCCCTATTGACCTTCTCCACATTTTCACCTCCATATACCCATTAAAACCTCACAAAAGCCTACTCCAGTCACCCAATACCTCATCCTAACCAACCAAAGTCCTTTGTGCAATCACAAAGGAGACCTAAAGCTTGTTCTGTGACATTTCCGAGATCTCATAAGAACCAAACATCGGTTATACCTAACCACCATCGGTCACCCCTAACCGACATCGGTCTCTGTGTTTTCCCACACATCCCTGAACAAAGACCTACCCACCTAATTTCACCTCACCCTCATTCACCTATGACCTACCCAAGACCTTTATCAGACTTACAGAGACCCAAAACCAATCATTTGACCTTTAGATTCTATTCTAGCTTAGCCTGTTAGATTAGATTTATTTCTTATTGTGTTTTAAGTGAGATACCTAAATCATTTTAAAATAACAATAGGATTTACTTTTTTTACAACATTGAATTGTTTAAAACAGTGGATTGACAGCCATCTAGGAAGTATCATACTTCCCAGATCTAGCTTACGCTAGGTAGTTCACTACCCATATTGTTTAATTCATTCTGGTGGTCTTGTTTTCATTACACGTAGTTCCTCCTACCCAAAAGGGAGCTCTCACAATCAGCTGTGGATTTGGAAGTCATGCGTGCACAAAAACCCATCAATTGACATTTGAACAGGTATTCTCCCTACACCTGTTACCCTATCTATTTCATCAACACTTCAAAGAAACAATCTAAGAAAAAGGTGAACCAATAGGCACTACATTTTAGAGAGCAATGGATATTGCTTTCAAAGGTTACATCAATGAGTTCATCCTTGTGTACTTGGATGATATTACCATCTTCTCAAAGTAGATCAAGGATCACATAAGCCACTTGGAAAGGGTATTTTAGAGATGTAGGGAGTTTATGGTGTCTCGTAACCCCAAAATTCTAATTTTGCAGTCCCTAGGGGTAAGTTTTGGGGACACATTATTTCAAGGGATTAAATTGTAATTGATTCTAATAGAATTTCAGCCATTCTCTCTCTATCTTTTCCAACCAACAAAAAATCCTTGCAATCATTTCTTAGCAAGATTAATTTTGTTAGGATATTTATTCCTAATTTTATAGGATTAGTCAAGCCTATCACTTTGTTATTAAAGAAGGATTCATCCTTCAAATGGACTACTAAATGGAAGGAAAGTTTTCCAAGATCAAATAGAAAAGTACACAGGCTCAATACTAGTCAATCCTAACTATGGTAAGGATTTTATTTTATATGCATATGGAGATGATGCTAGTATTGCTATTATTTTAACACAACAAAATGATGAAGGTATGGAACATCCAATGGCCTTCTTCAGTCAAACACTGAAGGAATATGAATTGAAATATAGTCACATTGAAAAATAGGTTTTTTCCATCATGAGGGATCTCAAGAAATTCAAAAGCATGCTATCCACTAGTCATATCAAAGTTCTAGTCTCACATTATAGTGTGAGAGACTTCATTATGGGGGAAGATATCAATGAGAAGAGAGCCGATTAGTCACTAAAATAATGGAGTATGATGTGACTATCAAGGCCACAAAACTGGTAAGGGGTAGAGGACTTTGCAAGAAACTTGCTTTGGATGCTCAAGATGATAAGGATAGATCCTTCATGAATAAAGAACATGCGACTAATAGGCACAAAAATATGAGTGATATGATATTTGTTCTTTCTATAGGTGCATACCCTCTTCCTCTAAGAAACACAAAAAGGACACATATAAGGTTGCATTCCATTCCCTATGAGTGGTAGATGGAATTTTATTCAAGAGAA
Source organism: Taxus wallichiana var. yunnanensis (assembly GCA_018340775.1). Classification (NCBI taxonomy): domain Eukaryota; kingdom Viridiplantae; phylum Streptophyta; class Pinopsida; order Cupressales; family Taxaceae; genus Taxus; species Taxus wallichiana. Next base: position 642,707,055 of record CM031242.1, on the reverse strand, counting down.
ACATGGATGTATTTCTTCTCAAGTGCATTGAAGGTAAGTAGTGTGATAAGGTTTTGGCCGAGTTCCATGATGGTTTCTTAGGTGGATATTTTTCTACGCTAATGCCATAGTGATGAAAATTCTAAAGGCATGCTACTTTTGGCCCACATTGTTTGCTAATTGTCACAAATGGGTCAAAAATGTGAGGAATGTGCTTTCTTCACTAACAAGAAGAGATTAGCATATCTTCCTCTTCATCCAATTAAAGTAGATCAACCAATTTCACAATGAGGCCTAGATTTTATTGGAATGATCAATCCTCCATCAATTTTTTTCCACAAGTGGGTCTTAACAGTTACAAATTATTTTACCAAGTGGACCAAGGTTATACCATTGAAGGAAGCAACTAAATCAGTCATTCTTGACTTCCTTGAGGAGATTGTCACAAGGTTTGGTATCCCACAGACCATAATTTATGATAATGCAAAGGCTTTTCTAGGATCTAAAATTTCTGATTGGGCTCTTGGACTTGGTGTTTATTTAAAAACTTCTTCCAATTATTACCCTCAAGGTAATGGTTTGGCAGAATCTACTAAAAAGAATATAATTAGGATTACGAAGAAAAAAACAGATATCAATCAAAGGTAATGGCATACCAAGGTGAGGAATTATATTTGGGATGAAAATATTACCATGAAAAAGGCAATTGGCACTTCACCTTATAAGTTATTTTATGGTAGGTAAGTAAGGCTACCTTTTTCATTAGAATTTCCTTCACTTGAGTTGGCCCAACACCTAGAATTTGAAGAAGAAAATCAAAGAGAGATTATAATTACAGATTTGGTTGAGTTTGAATAACTAAGGAATTCTTCTATGATCAAATTAGGGCAGCATCAAGAATCAACCAAAAGTGGTTTGATAAAAAGGCCAAGTTTTAGATCTTCAAACTTGGTGATTTTGTCTTGAAGTGGGATGCTAGCTAATCTATGGAGATAATCCAAATTTGATGCAATCTAGAGTGGTCCATATGCCATCACTGCTTGTAAAGAAGAAAATTCTTTTGAAATGAGCGATCTTCATGGAAATGCACTACTAATCCCGAGTCAATGGGTATTTCTTAAACATTCTCATTAGGATAGCATGGTTCATCATTGTGCATATTAGATCATATTTTTAATTCCTCCAAGTTCTTACACCACATTATTTTTTTGGTAGTTTAGATTTGATTTTAATAAGTGATTGTGCACACTATGCATGTTCCCATTTGGGACATGTATGATATTTCAAGTTTGTATATAGTTGGGCATTTCATTGCTCTTACACTTTCTAGGTTTAGGAAAGATCTTTTTGATGTGAATAATCATTTACCATCTAAGAAGTTCAAGATCAAGATCAAGTCCATGCGGTACATCAAATAAATTCAGGGTGAAATTCTAAAATATCATATCAGTTTCAGTTCTCAAACTAACTCCATGCCCAATGGATGCTTCAAGGTAACTGATCCCTTCATCGAGTAGAAAGATATCCCCTAGAGGTTGCCAAAATATTTTCCAAATTTTGCAACCCTTACAAAATTTGACAACTTGCATAATCTAGACTTGACCATTTTACATGAGCATGTGACGTCCAAACCACCATTAATTTTAGCATCAAAATTCAGTTTGAAGTGGGATGGAGGAAAAAAATAGGCTGAGTTATGTAGGCTATGGGAAAATTTAGACCCCACTTTGGTAACATAAAATGATGTTATCGGTAGGTAGAAATTATAATGATATTGTTTAGTAGCATGTAACATTTTAAGTGCTAGGTTGGCATCGAGGATCGGTGGCAGGTTACAGATGTGGAAGTACGAAGTGTTGGTATCATTTTAAATACTACCAACTGATATAATTTTAGGTACTACCAGCCGGTAGAATTTTTGGTGCTACCGGTCAGTATCATTTTTGGTGCTACCGGTCGGTACCATTTTTAGTACTACTTTGCCAAGAAGCATGAAGGAAACGATGGAGTATCGTTCAAGTGTAGGGGCACAGGTAGAAAGTGTTACATATTCACGGCCAATAGCATAATATGTGCTAATAGCTGACAAAAAAATTTTTGCTACCGGTCGGTAGTGGAAAAGGTAGTGTTTGGTTCGTGTTTGCTCAAGGTACCGATTATGGGAATGTATGCACTACCGGATGACAATAAGAGAAAAGGAAAAGGAATACAATCAACCTGATAGGAGAGAGCTTGAACGACTAACATAGAAGGGTTTATGTAACCACTCAATTGAAAATGAAATGCTACCATCCAGGGAAAAACATGCATGCAACTAAAAATCCCAAGAACATTAGTTGCGATCTAAAACTTAATGGTTACGAATTGGGTAGCTCAACTACTTGTCCAGGAATTAATACATGGTAGGTGAGGCAATTTTTCTATATATATGTAAAACCCCTCATTTTTAGGGGGTATTTTATGAAAACGTAAGGGTACTTTGTCAAAATTGTTCCGAGATCTTTTATGAGTTGCGAGGCCTCAAATTTGAGCATTTTAGAAAGGATATTTTCCTTATGCCTATTATGTAATGGATTATGCATCCTTTTGAGAAATAAAATACATGTTTTGTGGCTTTTTCTACTCTAGCTTGTGTTGTATTGTGTTTCTTGACTTTCTTTTCATCTATAGATATTTTTGCATAATTTTTTTCTTCTTGCAAGGCTCAAATTTGTTATGCTCCATGAAGATAGGGATTTGAATGTTGTTTTAGACTGTGGAAATTCTTTATGCCCTCTCCTACTTCATTTTCTTCCTATTTTCACTCACTAGGAATCTCTCCAACCCTCGTTCTCATTGTTATCACCTCCCTTAGTTTAGGATTTTAATTTCATGCATCTCCCTCTCTCCCTAGTCCCTTGGCATTTTAGGTTAGTGTTAGGTAGTTACATTTCCCTTTCTAGGAGTAGTGTTAGTGTTAGGAGTAGGCATAGGAATCCTTCCTTCTCCTAAGGTCTATCTTATTTTTATTCCCACAACTTGGGGAGAGTCCCATGTTGTTGCAAGAACTAATTCAATTTGATTTGAGACAGATGCATATTTAATCTCCAACACCTTGCTTTAATGCTTTATATATGTTCAACCAAATTTTCATAGCAGACTGAAACTTCCTTTCATTCATTTAAACCTCCTTACACACATGATGAAGTTGAGTTTACCTTATATCATCCTTTATATGTCAAAGTACATGGAAAAATGATAATATTTACCTTACTAGCCCTTATCATGACCATATCTTGGCACTTGATCAATATCTTATATAACGTGATAGGTCTCGGGTGCATTTCACAAGTATCCTTTTAGAAATTAGACCTTGATTTGAAGAACCATGGACTTAGAAGCATTTTAGACCAACAACCTAAGTATTTAGAATTAGACACTAAAAACTTACTCATTTTATCAACTTATTGTCCTAAACCTTGTAACTAACTTTGTAGACTATGTTTACAATTTTCATCCTTCAATCTCATTTCATGCTTTGAAACAAATCATAGACCATTTCTCACACTCATAAGGTTTAATCATAAGTCACAGATCCTTTGATGAGGTGCTTACACTATAGGATACAAAAACTACTCTTAAGAACTCGAGATTCCCTAGCTTCAAAGGATCTAGGACACTTACTCAAATATTTTCATACTTTAGGCTTGACTTATTCATGTTCATTTCTTGAAAGGAACTCATATATCACAATACTCAATCCCTTTCTTGAAAAGTCTCCATAGTAATCTTATAGTACCAATATTTTGAATATGTTAATATCTCTACCACCTTCCTTCATACTATGAACTCATGCCTTTTCACGGTGTTAGGTTTTAAGTACAAAAACACTCTTTGAAGCATACTATTTCCATTCTTGAACATTTTTTATCATCCACATATCTTGAAACTCATGGAATATATCTATTTTCTACTTGACTTGGTAAATGTCTCAGACCAATTGACTTGATCCTAAATCATGAATAACTCATTTTACCACACAACCATGCTCTTTTTACTGAGATATCACTCAATTATTTAATAATAGTCTCTTTCTCTACCTCCTGTAGAATGAAATTCTTCAATTATAATAGTGCACATAGCTTATTTTGTCCTTTTGATGAAAATTATTTATCAATTAGGCTCAAAAACTAACTATCATACCTTGAAGATCTTGTAGCACTACTTATGCTCACTCTATCAACATTTGATCATTGCACCTTATTGATCCATGTTCCTTTTACTGAATGATCTCTCTTTCACTTATGCAAACATAACTAGAGCTTCTTGATGCATCAAAAAATCTCATCTTTGAACCTTGATAGAATGACATATGTGCATATTTAAAAGAAAACCATCACCGACTCCACCGATAACTTCTTAATAGGCATAGGTTCTTCTTTGCTTCATCTTGGCCTATTGACACTTATAATACCACTGAGATTAGTTTCATAAATATTCATACATAGGATGCTGAAGCCACACATATTTTTAGTCCTCACTTATTGCACACACAAAAAATGGCTTGTCAATATTTGTACTTGAACTCATAACAATTGCGAGAGATTTGTACATTACATAATTTAACTTATATTGACCAATCCTACATTTGATATCCTTATTAACTATTTACCATACTTTAAATCACATATTTTATGTAACCACATAGATAAATCACTTCAATCTTTACTTATACTTAGTTCATATTCTCTACTTTGAGTGCATTAGCTTGAGGACCTTTACCACTTGTAACATACTTGACACACAACTTAGACTCGGATGAGCTTTAGACAGAGGAACACCCTTTTTACAATAAAAATACTTATGAGTAATCAAGGACCACACCAAAAATAATCATAAACTCTCCTTATGAATGACCTTAACTCATGTACATCTTTGAAACAATAATTAAAACCAACTTGACACCTTAGTATGATGATGATAGCTATTTAGAACCATTCAAGATTGATGACTATTCATAACAATACCTTCACACTCTCTCTTAATGATCAAAACAACTAAGACTTTGTTACATAGTGTACTTGAACACATTTAGACTCACAAGAGAACCTTATCACCGAGCCTTAAGGCTTCTTTCCATCTCGTATCATGTTGTTGCAGAGCACAAAAGACATTTTTCACTAACCCGAGTCACACACTTACCCTCAACCTATAGAATTCCATTAAGATATCCTAGTATACCTTTAAACTTGATTCATTTTGATAATTTTACCAACCACCTTCACAGACTTAACTCCCCTGGGGAGCATGAAAATTCTTGCAACTTCTTTCAACATTGATAGACCTTGAACTCTTTTAAGGATCATCAATCCTTCTCTTACTATATAATGTAATATTCAATGTCTTTCTAACCCTTGTATACAATCCATAAACTTTGAATCAAGGAGAAATTAGCTCCCCTACCCTAAGAGACTCTTTACTGAGACTCATAGATGCTTATTTAGTCCCTTGATCCTTAAAATGTTCTTGGTACTTGAATATTTTCTATCACATTCAAAATTCTCTTCAGATCGAGACACCACATTGGCATATTCTCACATGTAGCATCACTATATTATTAACTTGTACTCATAGCTACCTAATGAGGAGACCTTGAAAAAGCTTTTACTTCTTCCTTGATGATAAAATCCATCATCTTTCCTTAATAAGGCTAACACACTTATAGGTATCCATTCTTGGTTTGTCTATCTCATAGCATCAACTCAAACATAGATTAAAAACCATAATTCCATGCATAGACTAAAGAAATTGAATTGTATAGACCACATAAGACATGACAAGGATTACACTTTTACCATTAGACTTGATGATCAAACCAAGAACATGGGTTCATACCCGATTTCATCCTTTTGAAGTTGACTTGACCTTACAGACTCCTTACTCGGGAAAACATACATGAAGTATGACCATACATATTACTGATAACACCTTGAATCACCTTTAAGGAGACAAGTAGCACAAAAAAACATAGAGCTTATATAATAATCCTAACCTCATATGGTTACATAATGTTGATTTGATCATAATGTACACAACGGGGATCTTATCATAGATATAAAAACTTTCATACTCTAGGAAAAGCGCAGATCCCCCTTTAAGTATCTCACCATTATCCTTAAGAATCTAACTCAAAGTATATGACATTGACTTAGAATTTAAGATTACTTGAAGGACTTATAAAATTCTTCAAATGCATGAATTTCTTAAACACAAACTATAGATTGAGATAAAACTTTATCTTTGAAGAAGGACAATTAACTTTACATGAATGACATCCGAACTCATACTTATTCCACAAAACCACCTTATACATGAAAATAAAACTTTAAATACAATGATGAATGACATAGATAGAGAACATTACATTCACTCCTTGCAAACAATACAAATTGGAAAAATCTTCTTTGACCTTTGAGACCCTCAAACAGAATTTTATAGACCTTTTGACAAAGATTGTACATCAACAAATCATTACTCCTTTTTAACTCATACAATAGGCTTGACTCATGATTTAGAATAAAAATCCTTTGACACTTTTTAGGACTTGACTCAAAATCACAGACCTATCTAGGATAATAGAATCACTTGCACAAAGAACTACTAGTTACTCAATCAACTAATGAATTTCATGAGCATATACATACCAAAATTTGACATTGGGGATCCTCTAAATGCATCTTGACATCATGGTATTCCTCATATACAAACCCTACAGACCTATATGCATACATACACCTCCATGACAACTAATATGCTCTTGAAGCTCCAAATCATGTCATTTGCACCTCCTTCCATTTGTCCATAGTCCTATGATCCCTTAGCCTAATTAAGAGAATATATTCATAGAGGAACCATTCATACCTTGCATGAAAGAGTGAGAGGTCATCATCTAGCTCCTCTTTTGAGAGTGTCAACATCTTCTTGGTTTCAATACCTGCATATAACCTTAATCTTGCCTTAAACAAGCTGATTTGATTCACATGGATAGACACCTCTACCTTAAGACACTCTTAAATATGTTTATTACTTATTATCATGGTTAGAGTTTCATGACATACCACCTTTTCAATTTTGGTTCTTAAACACTCTCAAACTCAACTTCTAGGTAATCATCATCATTTTCATCCATTTTGGGGGCGGGGTTACAAGTATCAAGCATACCTTTAAGATAAACAACTTGGACATATTCAACTTCACCATCCTCATCTTTAGGACTAGATATAACTGAATAAGATTCTATGTCATCTTCTTCATCCTCACCATTAGGACAACTTACTTTAAAATCATTGTATATGGCTTCTTTAACATGCTTCATCAGTTGCCTCATGAGTTAGATTGGAAAATGGAGTGCAAACACCAAGAACATATTTCCAAATATCAAACCCTAAGGGTTTTAAGCATGCTCTCAACCTGACCAATGGATTATCTTCAACTTGAGCCAAAAAATATTCCATACATATGCTTCAGTAGGATCTCCTTCAAGTGATGAAACTTTCTTCTCAAGTACCTTCTCTGATACCAATTGTTGGAAGCACAGTGACTATGAGGGGGTGAATCAGTCATACAACAATTACAACTTCATTTTCCATTTCTTAGATTCATCATTCAACTTAACCATTCAATATCCATAAACCATGCAAACTTATTATGTGTGAAATAAACAATCACATGTGTAATAATCAAGAGAGATAACACAAGACACCAGATATAGTGGGAAACCCTCAAGGGGAAGAAAACCCACTGAAACCATTATTTATATTACTCAAAGTAAGGACTTGAAAGAATATTACACATCCTACAAGATTTTTTTAGTGAGTAACAAAACCCAAAATGATAATCACCAATAAACCTTTTTTGATATTGTGCACAAAATAAAGGACTCAAGTGAATATTACACATCACAAGAGATTTCTTTAGTGAGGCACAAACCCCACAAGGAACACCAATCCTTAAACCATTTTTTATATGACTCACAATAATATACTCCTATGAATATGACTCATCATAATATATTTACATTATTATTACCATTAAAAAAAAATTGATACCACGGTGATAGTGATCCCAAAGTTTAGCTCCAAATTCCTTCAAACTTTCTCTCAAGCACACCTTCAACTTACTCTCTTTAGGTATTCTTGGACTTTTCTTGCCTATAAACACTTACACACATCTTAAAACATTATTAAACCTATAAAAAAAATTATCATCTCTCAAAACATTCCATCATACCTAAATTCACTCACTTATGGGTTGCACTTCTCACCCATGCAAGACTAGCTCACGAAATGAGTTTGAACTTCACTTTTATATGATTTTCTTCTCTCCAACCCAAAGGAGGTCGGTACCTCATGATAAATTCAACCCATAAACCTTAATTAAATTCAAATAACATCATTGAAATCTCACATATGACCCCAAATATGTTTTCTATCCAAAACCACATTTCCTACACCAAAGTGCCTTAAAACCTTACCATTGGAATGCCAAATATATCCTTATACCAAAATAATTTTTAGTAAAGATATTAAATTCATCACAAATTTTTAAATAAAATTTAAAAATCATCCATTTTCTCAATTTACATTAACCAATCAAATTATTTCGTTTAATGGGCCCCAGTGACTAATTGCCTTCACCAAACAACTACTTCCAACACCTTGAATCTAACTTTGGGACTAAATACCCCTTAATATGAACTAAAATATTGAATTTGACCACTATATGGAAATTTTAATACATTTAAAACACATCAAATCAAGTTAGAGCTCATGAAACATCCCCTGGTTCAAACCACAACAACTTTTGTCTTCACCAAATCAAGCTACCCAAAACCATGTTTTCCAAACTCAGCTAATAAACATACTTTATGTCACTTACAAGACCTCAAAATGGATTAAATAGGTTATAAATTCACTCACATTCAATTTACAAGTTATATTAAGCTTGACTCATCCATCTCACTCCTCAAACAACTCAATACTTCAATAAATACAGATTCTATCCTTGGTAGTCAACAATATTCTTGTCCACAAACTAACCTAGAAAGAATAGAAAATATCATCATCATAAATAAAAATTTATATCACTAGAAATATATATTAATTATCTTTCCAGTTAAACTTGAATCACCTCCTAAATATATCTTTAGCTTCATTATGATCATTTCTGAGGACTACTTTTCACCGCCCCAAAACTACCCTTTGACTAGTAAACCTAAATAGGGCACACTTGAACATGTAAATACATTATCATGACCTGAAACCTATTTCTAAATAAATAAAAACTCTCATGAATCACATAACAGCAATTTATTTTACATCTCCTTTGGACAACCCTTTCCCAAATTGAAACTCTTCAGAAACTATCATTTTCGGGTGTTACCCACATGTGACCACATGCTCTAATACACCTTTCTGGAAATATGGAAGATTTCTATAAAACATACAATTGTCACTTTTGATGAACCAATTAAAATTGGCCTGATATACTGACTTTTCGCAAGGGCTTGCTCCTAGCTAGGGTCTAGGTATTTAGGGTTTCAAACCACTTTATCTTCTTAATAATCATTCATAAAAACATGAAAATCAAACAACCTAATTATTATTGAATAACCTTTATAACTTACCTTAAAATATACCCCAAAGATATCATTTCCCCATGTAAAGAACATAGTTCACAATGAGCATCAGAAGGTCCAACTTTGTCTTAAAAACACATTATTACTTACTCGGTTTCACTAAAACTTGCATATCTTGAAAAATATTCTTCAGAATGACCTGAAATTTTACATGAAGCACCATGAAAACATGATATAAGTTTCCATGCTCACCATCTAGCCTAGATACATATAAAACTCTTGATCCATAGTGATTTACCTATGTAAAATTGTTTGTTTCTCACTTCTAGCTTTCCAATGTTATAGTCATTTTTACACCCACCAAAGAACAAGGGAATCCCATGCGTGTCGGAATTTCACCGGTGGGCACTCACCCAAAGAACACGTGGGCACCGATTCTCTCTTTTGTGTGATTTAAGTGGGAAACTACCATCTATGTCAGAACTTAATGAGTAAAGGTGGAAATGAGACATACAATCATCATAGAGCTTAGAAGCGCCTCTAGAAAATGTATTGATTCCAAATAGAGGGTACTTATAGATAATAGATATAACTTACGTAGAAAGAAAAAATATGTAAGGATTTACATCTATTCCGTAACATCCATGAACAGAAATAAAAATATATCGATATGAACTTAATCAATTAAATTCATAATCATTCATATTTGTAACCTCATTACATTCAATGGATCCATTAGACTACAACACTTGATCGAGGACCGAATTCATACATCACAACAGGGATCGTCCTCCATCCATACAAAGAAAATTTTATATCCCAACCCCTTAATACATTACTCCCTTATATAGCCTCTACCCAATCCCACAGAGTTCTTGCAGTATTTTTGTAGATCTCTGCTCTCTATATTCTCCTCTAACATATATCCGATCTTCCTTTTTTTTTTCTTCTACGGGTGCTTGTATTTATAGGTTTCTTAAACCACTGACTTTCTTTTAGGGGCTACAGATCCATCACCAAGTGTCCAAGTGGTCCTCCATAGAATCATGCTCCTTCATATCCGAGCTCTCCACTCCTTGTAATGATAGTCTTCTAGAATCCTCTCGTCTGCCGCTAAGCATATTCCTTTCGTTGGCATCACATTTTTTAGGCTGGCACATTATCCACTCCTCATTCACTATTGGGTCATGCTTTTCTCGTGTCCTTCCTGATATTCCAAATATGGCTAATTCTTGAAACCTTGTCTTCTGGTGTGCAACACGGCCTTTCTAAAACCCTCCTAGAACCTTGCCTTATGTGCCTTCTCCTTGCGGGTCCATCTTCAACCTAGTAGGCCTTACACACCCATGCGCCTTTGTGTTCTTAGCCAATATTTTAGGGGCCCAACATCACCCCACACTTCACCTATTCTTCATCTACAGAACACTTCTCCAATGAATAAAGAATTACCGTATGTTCCAAAGAATGAAATAATTTGGGAAGAGTAAGAATAAGGGGATGAAGGAATGGGAAAGAATAAAAGAATGGAAGGGTAATTATTGTTGCAAAAGGAGTGGGAAGTCCCTTTTTAGGTCAGCCTCTAGCTTGTTCCAGGCATCTACTTCATTATGCGCTCTCTGGATGAGGTCGGCTAACTAAGGTGCTCACTTCCTTAAAGCTTGACCTATCTCCCTGGGTATTCATAGTCTCAACTACCCCTTCCAATTGTTTTCCCATGTCCTCAAGTGTGTCCATTCTTCTTGTGATTTATGGGTACAGTTCCTTCAACCGGTTTTTGATTGAACCCATTAATGTTTCAATGGCCTTGGATTTATTTTTGACCTCGGTAAGGATTCTATCCCTTTCCACTCTATTTCCCTTATTATTTTCTTGAAACTCATTTAGCTCTACTTTGTGAGTGGTGACCAAGATGTTTGCCACTCTATCCTTGTTTGCACAATTATCGTACGTAGCCTCAGCAGACTAGGTAGCAATCTTGACATCTACAAGTACCTTGCTATACTCAGCAATGATAGCTACCACTTTCAATTTTTCATCCCTCACCAAGTGTGTTATCACTTCTTCCACAAACTCTAGGACAAATAGTTATCTCTCCATGGTAAGGATGTGCTTCAAGTCTTCCAAGCATTCAAGATTATCTCCGTACTTCTTCTACACAGGCGGTGTTAGGTCTGGATGCTTTAACATAATGGTGCTTGTGATAGACTCCATATTTTTGTATACTTCACACACCTTCACCTTCTCATCCCTTAGTCCATGCTTCAGCTGTGTGCTGATTAACTCTTCTTGTTTCAAGCACTTAGTCTTCTCGTCCAGCTCCTCTTCCTTCTTTTCTATCTCTCTCTCTAGAAATTTTACTCTATCATTTCTTCCAAAGAACCTAGCCTCAACCTCATTGCATGACCTTGTTGATGCACATTAAGTAACTACTCATCCAAGAGTTCCTAGGAATTTACCAAGGGCTTGGCTCCCTTAGACTCCAGTATTGGCATGATTTCCCCTTGGTATACTTCAAACTTTGTCTCATCAATATGGGACTCAAACGCCCAAGAGAGAATCTTCCTTGTCCTAGGGTATGCGCCCTCCTCATCAAATGATTCTAGAGATAGAAGTTTTCCATGGGTATAGTTCTCTAGAAGCGCGTGTGTAGCATCTTCCTTGGGTCAAAGCAACATAGCTCATGACTGTCCTTGTTACAGTATCAAGGCTCTTCCTTCCTAAGTGTGTGGCTTTGGGGAAACTCACTATTAGATTGGAACCTCCTCCCCACCGACTTGTTCTTTCTCAACGCTTTCCTCCTTATCCTCTTCCATCACTAAGTTAGCATTGCACTCTAATTCGTTTTCTACTAAGGCCTCAATTATTTTTTTGCTTCTCTTTTTACTTCCTCGTTTACTTTCTCCTACGTAAGGCTTGGAGTTTTCTTCTCCTACACACCAACCTCCTCACTTCTTCCCATGTCTTGGGCACCTTCCTCCTCTTAGCTACATTTGTGCCACACGAAAAGGAACTTATGTTCTTCTTCTCGACTTCTTCTTCTTAACCTTGCATGCTGAAAACAAGTGGTTCTTAGTTCTCTTCAAAATCATCTTCATCATCTTTTTCACCTATGTAGGCCTCGGGATCTCCACTTCTTCCGAGTCGGTTTCCTATGTTATCCTCTGCTTCTTTCTGAGAGGTGACTCTTCCACATGAGATCCATCCTTCTCTACTTCCTTTTCAACTTCTCCTTGGCAAGGGGTTACTCTGGCACCTCTTCTTCCGGGGTGTTCTCCTTTACTGGGGACTTCTTCCTACACGTATAGGTGCTAGGTTTGGCACTTTCCAATGGTGCACTTTATCGGCTAGGTGGTCTACGCACACTTGGTGCTTTTTCTTCTTCTCTCTTCCTTTTTTTGAGCGTGGGCTTTCTTCTACCCATGGGATCTTCGGGTATGGTGACATCATTCTCCAAGTACGCACCATTCTCAAACTTTGGCCTAATGCGGAGATATACACGCACTGTGGAATTTCTTGTAATTGGTAGAGTCAGAGGTTTCATCATTCTAACTTCATGCACTACGTACTTTTCCAAATATACACACTTCTTAGGGTAGACCAGATCATCCGGTGCATATCGTTGTGGTCTTGATCAACATCACTAAAGTCAAAACTTAGTCTCTTTGTTTCTTTGAACATGTTATCTCCCACTTGGAAGTAGTAGGAGGTGAAGGAGAATGGGAATTTACACCATGGGCTCATGCTTTCATCCACCAACTTGAATCTACCTATGAAAAGTGTTGGTACACAAATGACAAACTTAGCTTCTTCCTTTGTAGGCACTTTGATAGTTTCTCTGGGTGTTTCACCTGATTCTTAGATCATTTCTTGGAATGTGATGAAACAGATAAGGGTAAAATGACTAGGAGGAATACCGGTTAAAGTTGGTTGAAGGTTGTTGTGTGTGTATGACTTCTTTATCAACAACTAATCGTGAGATCTTCCTTTTGGCTAGGAGGAACTACCGAAATGAATAATAAGACCACAAAAAGAAATTAAATAGCATATAATAGTGGACTACCTAGTGTATGCGTATGCTAGTTCTGAAAGTGTTATACTTCCTAGAAAGGTGTTAATCCTTTGTTTAAAATAATTCAATGTTAACAATAAATGAAATCTTACTATAGTTAAAATGATTTTGGTATCTCATTTAATTAAAATAAGCAAATTCATTCACAACATGCTAAGCTATGATTGAATCGAAGGGCGAGATCTCTGTTAGAGTACTAGTACTAGTCAGTGGTCTAGTTTTGGGTTGCTTTATGTATTTGGTAGAGAATTTAGGCTATGTTCTTGGTCCGAGGGTAAAACAGAGCAGACCGACATCGGTACTGCTTATGACCAATGTCAGTTTAAGTTACACTTGGTGATAGTTATGGGTAACTAACGTCGGTATGGTCGAGGTAAAGGAAACTTAAAAGAAAATTATTATAAGGCTTGATCTAGGATTTTATGTAGGTGGTGGAGTAGGTTTGAGGTTACATAGGTTTCAAATGTGGTGGGGATGAGCAGAAAATGAGGATGGGTAATCTAATGATGTAAATAACAAAAATTCCCGTTATAAAGCGATAGGAAATGAAGAAATGGATATGCAACAACTTAATCGATAATAGAAATAATAAAAGCCATTATAATGTATTAGACCAAGTTGGTGGAGGTATACTTCTTTGTTATATGAGCTTGATGGCTAGATGGAAATGGCAGTTGATCGGGTGGATGGCGTTTGGTGTGGTGATGGTACTTCCCAAGATGCTCCTATGAATGCAAAATATCTCTGTGGTCACTTCGATGTTGGTTATGGATGTTCGGATGTGTATATGAATGTTGGTTCTACTTGCATACAACTACGGTCTCATTTTTTTACTCTCTGAATGTACCAACCTCAAAAATAAGGTTTCTAAAGGGAATAAAATGTAACCAAAGATAGTTCCAGTTGACAGGTGATGGTTTAAGGTGATCGATGTCGAGTTAGGGTGGGATTTCTAGGTTTTACTAAAATGGGAAAATTTGCTTGATTTCTTGGATCTTGTTCCTTTTTGTGGATTAGAAGGAAGCTTATTTTGTGACGGTAGGAATGTGATTAAAGGGAATGTAGGCTTTTATTTTTAGGGTTTAGGTGGGTCTTAGTTATTTATGGCAACATACTAAAGAATAGGTCTAGGGTGAGGTGGCTAGGTGAGGTGTATAGGTGAGGTGGTGGTGTGGGAATTATCTTTATTAGGATAATTAAATAACAACTATTGTGAGATCATGGGTTAATTTAATTAAATTAATTAAATTAATATTAGTGTGGGTGTAAGGGGCCATGGTTAGGTTAGTGTGTTCAAGGTGATTATTTTATGAGGACGAGAGAGTGTGACCCAATTTTGGTGTCTACATTTTGCTCCTTTTTGTTGTGTAGCTTGTATTGGCAAGACGATCTTTGAAAAAAATGAGATGGGGTTAACCCATGTGTGGGTGAAGGTGATCCCCTTCAAACTAGGAAATGATGAGGTAGAAGGTAGAATCGGTGAGTGGTTTGATTAAAGGTAAAATGATGATGAGCAGTAAGGTGGCTAACTTGGGGTTAAATGGGTAAAAGGTCCAATCAATGAATCTAGGTAATGGGTCGGGGTCAAAGTAGTAATGTGAGTTTAATGCATGCACACATATAAACTATAGCATGGTACTAGTTTGAAGAGCATGCAAACTCTAAATTGTCTAAGGTTGATAGGTTCATCTAAAAAATTTGAGGTGAGCACGGTATCCAAATTATAGGATATGGTACGGAAACACTTTGCGGAGTTAGGTGTAAAAACCTTTAGGTATGTTCTCAGTACACCAAAGGTTGGGTCAAGATAAATGATCACAACAAGAGGCAAGGTAAGTTCATTATGTCAAAAACACGGGTAACGGTGTTGTAAGGCATAGTGAGCACATGAGGTCACGGGTCACTAACAATGTTCTTGGTCCAAGTAGCTAGGTCATGGCATAGGTAAGGCCGAGGTATGGGCAAAATAATGAGTCCCCAAATGATGAATATGATAAGTGGTAAATGATGAGGCCATGAGGCTAAACGGAAATGTATGAGTCGGTGTGAATAAGGTAGAAAGTATTCGAGACCAGCAAATTGGGGGTAATGGGTAGGAAGAATACTAAGCAAGATAATCAAAAATAGTCATAATGAATCGATGTCGATCGTCATGGACCGACCATGGTAGACTAGGGCATAGGACCGATGTCGGTCAAGGTAAAACCATCACCCGGTCAAGTCGGAAAGCTTTAAAAAAAAGTGCCATGTTTTTGAAAATCATTTGTCATTTGCCACATAGGAGAAAATGACAAGAGAGAGAGAAAGAGAAAGACGTGGAAAGAAACCAAACAACACGAAGAGCTAAGTTGAAAGCCACAGTGATAATTTGTCGATAGGTGAGTCTATGAGCGTGGTGTGATTTGACTAGGGATTGATTGGATTTGATTGAGCTAGTAGGAAATTGGTAATGGCGAGAGGCGGGAGAGTGATGGGGTGGACTGCAGAGCAACTCAAAATGCCACCACAAAAATGGAAGCGTGATGAGGTAAGAGCCTATTTCGATTGTTTGTTTGTTGTGAGTAGGTGGAGGAGGGAAATTAAGAGGAGGAAAATGGGTTTTGGGGGGGGAATATTTAAAATTTGAATAGAGGGAATGTAATGAGAAAAGGGGAACAAGGGAGGGTAGGTGTAGGTAAGTGAGGGGTGGGAATAGGTATTGGGTGGACGGTGGTGGGGGAAATGGGTAGAAAGGAGAAGTGTAGGGAGAAATAGGGTAGGGTGTCATGGGTTTGTCACATGTGATGACGGTGAATAACGTCGATTTTCTCTTAACCGAATTGGTGAGTAAGGTGCAGTATCGGTCACAGATGTGACGACCAATGTCAGTTATTGTTGGACCGTGGTCGATCGATGCTAACTAATGTTGGTTATAAGAATAAAGAGGCAAGCCCACAAGGAGCTAAAATGGATGGGTTATAGACAGATAGGTAGGGGTAGGGAGAGTTAGGTAGGGGGAAAGTTATGGGTATGGGTAGGTGGGTGAATAAGGAAGATTAGTGAGAGGGGAAAAATGAAAATAGGTGAGGGTCCGAGGCATGGGTAGATAAGTGGTGTTGATTTAGGGCATAGATATAGGTGAAAGGTTGAGTTAGTTAGGGTAATCGGTATAGTGGGGGTGGCAAGGTGGCATGCAGGTGTGGTCAAGTGTTAATATTATGATTGGTTGTATACAAGCTAGGGACCAGCTATGGATGAGGGATAGGGTACCTCCCTTACTCGTGGAGATACGAGGGGGTCACGACATGTGAGGAGTGGATCCATGTCACGAGATGTGAGTCCGATTGGGGTCGAGCGCTACCGACACGTAGTCCGGGAGGTGAGTTTGATGGTTTCCCTCATCGATAGATGGGATTCGGAAACCAATACATTCCATTTACCGATGGGTGAGAGGATGCTTTACGAGGATCCTGGAGACTACCTATAAGCAGTACATAGGTTTATTTGATCTCCTTAGAGATATCCGAGGAGTTCTTACTAAGTATTTAGAGAGGGCTGGCATTGATAGGATTCCACAGTGCCAGTATGAGCTATGGGTGATGTATCGAGCCTACCCCAAGGAGATGAGGCTAGTAGTGCTTCGATGAGTCGGTCTTCTATTTCTATTTTGCAATGCCAAATGTAGAAGGTGGAATATTCCAATAGTCACTGATGGGGGTCCTATACAACATGGTGGAGAGTAGGACTCGGTTTGCATGGGCACCTACATTTTTGGTACAACTATACAGGGAGTTGTGTGTTTATGGGTAACTACGATGATTCAGCTTATGATGCATATTTTTATTACATTATTGGGCCTATGAGCACATTCTATGTGTGCGCCTAGTTGATATGCCCCGGGTTGATGCATTCGAGCTAAGTTTTGTTTGATTGGGCTAGATGTGATGGGTGTTGGTTATGGGAGAGTATCGAATGGGGATAATGACACATGATGTAGCCTATTACAGGTGATTACTAGAGGGGTTGTCTGGCATGGACATTATTTGGAGGCCATATGTAGGCTATCCTTCATATAGGAAGATGGTGACAGAGTTGGATGGGTTACAGATTTACAGGTGGATAGAGGGGTGGCGGGTCGGGAGCATGAGATGATACCCATAGACCGGGTCAGATGGCAGTTCGGTTTGCCATAGGATATACCTCCACCCTTCCCTCAGTATATGAGAGATGATGTGGAGAGGCCTATGTCTCCGCCATGACATACAATGCCGACCATGTAGGAGGAGTAGCCGATCGACTGACAGATAGATGATGTTAGGGTGAGAAATAGGTATAGACAATGGTGATATACACAACCATGAGTAGTACTACGAGGCAAGGGTAGTCGGATTTGGCTACTATCATGGTTTAGAGACATGCCCTACATGGGCAGGTGCCTACCTTAGTGACCTAGTTGGGTATAGTACAGGACATTTGACAGGGTGAGGTATAGGTTGCGACTCTGCGAGGCACATGTGGACATTTTCGAGAGCAGGGAATACAGGACTATCACCCACAGGAAGAGGGAGAGGGTGGAGATGGAGATGGGGTGCAAGTTATTACCTTATAGGCATAGGTGACAGGTTTGGGGCAATTGGCCATGACGTAGGTGGACACAGTTATAGGTTTGCATGGCTATTTAGCTACTACACAGGCACAAATAGTGGCCCTTGAGCCCAGAAATGCAGTGTAGGCTCAGGGTGATGGCACCACCATATGGGTAGGGATAGGTTCGAGAGGCTGATGGCACCACCATAGACAATAACTACTGCTATGTTGAGAAATGCCATCGGTGATTTGAGATACTATCCAGAATCATTTGATGGCAACGGGATATATATCTTATCATATATAAAGCACAGAGCACAAATGTGCCTTGAGTGAGAGGAGAAAATCCCACACACATAGTGTGGAGAGTACAGGGGGCCAATGAGCCCAGGGGTCAGGTTAGGGTGAGGCCACCGGTGCATGAGGCTAGCTCAGAGGTAGGGCCATTAGGGGCTGGGAGACTAGGAGAGGCGGAGGGAGGTCACCATATGCTTAGCCGGTCTAGAGGAGCAGAGGAGGATATAGATGAGATAGGTCTAGATATCATATGGGGAGATGATTGAGCTCCATTGATGATTAGTTTATTTTGACATAAATATTAACCCGCATGTTATAGTTAGCTATTTGAGAGTCATGTATATGGATACACATGTTTGGATGATTGATTTATAGAGATGATGGTGATTATGGCATGATATGTACATGGTTGTGTTTAACTTGCTATTTTGATTTGTATATGTGATGGAAACCAAGTATTGTGGGCATGATAGAGCCAGTTCATAGGCATGAACCAAGCCGGAGTTTTTGTTTAGGCATGGATGGAGTCGGGTTAGGTATGGATTGAGTCGAGTCATGGGCATGGATTGAGTTAGGTTTGTGGTTTAGGCATGGATTGAGTCGGGTTTGACTTAGGTATGATGAAGTTTAGGTTTAGTTTAGGCATGGATTGAGGTAGGTGTGTGGTTTAGGCATGGATTGAGTCCAGATTGACTTAGGTATGATGAATTTTAGGTTTGGTTTAGGTATGGTTGAGTTGGGATTTATAGAGTTGGTAATGCATTAATTTGTACAATTAATGATGATATGGGTCACTTTGAGATGTTTTGTAGTAAAATGCATGATAATGGTAGACATAATGAATACATAAATGACTATGATAAAGATGTGAAGCAATTGTTGTTTATTTGGTTTAATTTCCAATTATTGATATAAAAAGGAAACTAACTAGGGTAGAATGTGACTAGGAAAGGGGAGGGAATTGATTAAGGTATACGAAGTGGCAAGCTAACCTCTAAGGGCCCCATGCCCTTGGAGTGCTGCCTACATAGTCTCGGTGAAGCAGGGACCTCAAGTTGATGTAGTTCTCCCATAAGCTAGGAAAATGCGCAAGGAGATATGAGAATGGGTTGGTAGGTTATAGACAAGATTGAGTCGAGGATTTTAGGTATGGTTGAATTGTGGGAACATTGGTATGGGTGATTTTAAGTTGATTATGGTGAAAGAGAAAATTTCCTAGAGATAAGCATCGAGGGTCTAGTCATGTATAGGATGATCAATACTTAATGAAGAAGATGGAAGATAAGAGGAGGAAAAAGAGCCACCTGATTGGTGAGGATCATAACTAGTGGACCATACCTTAGGTAGGATAATGAACATAAGACCCTAAAGACATTGTATGATTGATTATCCTAAAGGTGAAGAATAGTCACATGATCACCAAATGTCACGGTTCTCAAGTAGGTCCCTTGAGGTGGTAGGAAATGAAGGTGTAAATGGTGAGAAGGTGAAAAGTGGTTAGGTTATATGGTATGAGGTAACATGCCTTTTGGCAAGAGATTCAAGATCATAATGAGCAAGTCCATGACGTAATTTTTTTTTTTTTTTATTGATTGAGATGGATGATCGATGTTCTGGGAAGCTTGATTCTTAGATTATTTCTCTCTTTTTTTTTTTTTTAAAGTAGGATTTACATAGTTGTCCTTTAAGGGAGAAGTCTATTTATAATAGCAATGTAGAAAGAAAGATGTCCTTTTGAGGAGTCATATTTTTATTAGAAGTTTGACTCAAGGAGTTGGGTCCCATGTGAGGGCTTTTAAGTCATGGACAAGATTAAGGTGAGGAATCAGATTCTTGTTCAAAAATCAAGGCAAAACAACCATGGAATCTCATCTGAAAGTAGACAAAAAGTATCCATGAGAGTCATGCCATGTGTAGAGTCATGGTACACATATTTAAGAGAGGGTAAAAGAGTGATAGGTAAGCACATGATTCTTGTTTAATCATTGGGGATGGCATAGTGAAAGGATGGAAGTGAATAGATCTTAAGGGACAAGCATTAAAAGATGCGAGAAGATGAGGTAGGACTAAAATTCAATAGTAGAATTGTTGAAGATGTAAGGTATTAAGGGGCTTAGGTTCGGGTTTACCATCTAGTGAAGATAAATGATAAGTACACGATCCATAATCATGAGTCATGATGTATGGTCCAAACCAATTAGGAGAAAATTTTCCTCGTTTAATTTTTTCCATTTTAATTACATGTTGATTTTCCTTCGGAAGAGGTCACCAACTTACAATGTTTGTTCATGAACATGTTTTTCATAGGCACATTTGATGCACTTTTCGTAAACTTGGAGATGGTCATGAGCATGAAGACGGCATTTGTCTAATAACTCAAGTTGTGCTAAACAGTCCTAGAAAAATTCATCATCATTGAGCATGTCATGGAGAGAAATATGAAGAGATATAATCTGGAATTCGAGAGGCGAACAACCTTTGTATCATAGACCAGTGAAAAAGGAGTGGCGAAGTGGAAGTACGAATACTAGTATGAGTACGCCCACGGGCGAAAGGAATGTGCGTATGCCATTCCTTCCCAGTATCATTAACCACTTTCATGAGAATTTTATTTAGGGTTTTATTAGTAGATTCGGCTTGGACATTGGTTTGTGGGTAATATGGTGATGAGAAACTTAGTTGAATACCGAAGGTGTCGTAAATTTTCCATAAGGTTTTATTTTTGAATTGTTTCTTATTATCAGTGATGAGGCGAT
The DNA here is from genome assembly GCA_018340775.1 of Taxus wallichiana var. yunnanensis. NCBI lineage: Eukaryota > Viridiplantae > Streptophyta > Pinopsida > Cupressales > Taxaceae > Taxus > Taxus wallichiana. The sequence goes on along the minus strand of CM031242.1, from coordinate 642,685,772 downwards.
GTTGAATGCCGAAGTGATAAATAATGTGATGATTGATGAACTCACATATTTTCTTGGCTTTCATGGAGATGAGAGGTATGGCTTCAACCCATTTGGTGTAGTATTCGGTAGTAGTGATTATCCATTAATGTCATCTTTGGGAAGAATGGGGATTGATTTCTCTCGACAAGATCCAAACCCCATTAAGAGAAGGGCCAATGGTCACGGGTGACTGTAAGGCATGATTTGGGCATACGATGAATATTGGAATGTTGTTGGACTTTTACACAACACTTAATGTACTCACAAAAATCATGATTAAGGGTTAGCCAGTAGTAGCCTAGGTGAAGAATACGCTTAGCAACCGCGAGACCACTGAAGTGACCTCGACATATGCCATCATGAATTTCCTTAATGGTATAGGGAATTTTAGAACTTGTAAGGCATCGTAAGAGAATACCATCAAAGATGCACTTATAGAGGAGGCCACCCATGATGACATAATGGGAGGCCCTTTTGAGAAAGGTGCATTTTCCATTACGAGTAAGGTCAGGAGGTAAGATGGAGAAGGAAATATAATCTAAGTATTATTTATACCAAAGGTCACTCAGGTTAAGAGAAGCGGTTTTGATAGAGTAAACTTCACTAGGAAAATAAGAGGGTGATTGGTGTCTTTGTATGGTGACAAATATTTTAGATTCGGCAGGTGAAGCGGGTATCTGAGAATCCAAGTAGGCCATGGTATCTATAAATTTGTTAGTAGAACATGGGACGGTTTGAAGGGCATAACGGTCAAAGGTGTTCAAAAGTATGTCCACATGTTACTTATACTTTTGGAGTATCTCATTACGACACTGGTATATACCATTGACTTGGTTGATGACCAATTCAGAATCACAAAATATGTTGATGGACTTGACATCTAAGGCATAAGCATCCTAGAGACCCAATACGAGTGCTTCGTATTTAGCAATATTGTTTATACAATCAAGATCGAGTTTGAAAGATAAAGGCATGGGTTCACCATCAAGTGAAATGAGGATAACACCATCCTCACCCCACATTAACACTTAGAATCATTGAAGAAGAGTGTCATTTGGTAAGTTGGTTCATCCAAGGAAACAATAGCAATTGACTCATCGGAAAGTAAAAATTAGAGGGTTGATCCTGGAAATAGGTGCATTAGCCAATTGGTCGGTGATAGCTTGGGCCTTAATGGAATTTTAATGGATGAATTCAAGGTCAAGGTCAGCTAGAAGAAGCATAAGCCAACGTATGACATGTTGATATTGGTAAGGTTTGGCATACATGAAGTGTAAAGGGTTGGTGTTGGTCACGACATAGGTTTTGTGGTTGAGTAGGTAATGGAGAAGTTTGGTGGCAACAAAAACTAAGGCTAAGAAAAGTTTTTCTACATGTGTGTATCAAGTTTTGTAGTCAAGAAGAGTATGGCTTACGTAATAAACCACCTGCTCCCTATGTTGTTTATCATGATGAGCGAACATGGCCCCTGCAATGAGTGATCGGTAGAAGAGATGTATAGGTAGAAGGGTTTATCATCTTTAGGTGGAATGAGTATGAGTGTTTGGAGAAGGTATTGTTTCAATGCCTCAAAAGCTTTGTGGCACTCATCATCCCATTTAAAGGAGACATCCTTTTTGAGAAGATGATGAAATGGCTGACATCGATCAGAAAGTAGAAAAATGAAATGGAAAATAGACTACAACTTACCATGTAGGCTACGAAGTTGCCACAGGTTGGTGGGCGGAGACATTTCGAGAATGTCCTTGACCTTAGCAGGGTCAACCTCTATACCACATAAGGAAATTATAAATCCTAGGAGCTTTCTCGAGAGAACCGCGAAGACACACTTCTTGGGCTAAAGGCAAACACAATACTTAATGAGGCGGTCAAAGATGGTTTTTAGGATGGTGAGGTGCTCGGAGTGGTATTTAGATTTAGCAAGGATATTGTCTATGTAATTTTCCAATATATGGTGCATGATGTCACGGAAGATGTAAGTCATAGCCGATATGTGGCACCAAGCATTTTAAGGCCAAAAGGCATGACTCGATAGTAGAAGGTCCCTTAAGGGATGATGAATGTGGTTTTGGGTTGATGCTCTAGGGAAAGCAAGATTTGGTTATAACCCAAGAAACCATCCATGAGTGATAGCATCTCATGACCAGTAGTAAGGTCAACCAACTAGTCAATACCGGTAGAGGAAAGTCATCTTTGGGGCAAGATAGGTTGAGGTCATGGAAATTTGTGCAAATGTGAAGTCCTCCTGTCGCCTTAGTGACAAGGAAAATGTTAGAAATCCATCGGGGATAATCAATGTGTAAGATGAAGGAAATGGAAAGAAGGCATTGAAGTTCTTCTTTGACCAAAAGAGAAATATGAGGGTGCATTTTCCTCAGCTTTTGTTTGATGGGTTTGGCATTAGGAATGGTCACGATATTGTTGACCACTATGGTGGGGTCAATACCAGGCATGTCAGCATAAGACCAAGCAAAATCATGGCTATGATTTTTGAGAAAAGAAGTGATGGCTTCATGTTCAGCAATATCTAAAGATTGGTTGATCTTTAGAATGTGTGGGTCATCCTGAGTATGGATGTTGATTTTGATAATTGATTCATTCAACATGGTTTACGTCTCAGATGGTAACGACCAATGAATATAAGAGTCTTACGTACCAAGATAAGTGAGTTTAGATTCATCATCTCGACATTTAACGACATTAATAGAAGGTGTATCATCATCGATCATTTCGAGGATACGGGGAAGGGAAGAGAAGGGGGCCTTGTCTCGCTTTGATAAGTTAGAGGCCCCAAGGAAATGTTGTTTATGAAAAAAAAGTTAGGAGGAATGGATTCTAGATCCATCGACTCTGTCGGTGAAGGTGGTGAAGGAGGTAGAGCGAGGTGAAGAAGGTGGAGAAGGGTTGATATCCTCAATGAGTTCAATGCAAGCCTTCTTGGTAGGTAGTTCAGCAAAGCCAATACCACTATGGTCGTTATGTTTGTAGGTAGTACATGGAATAACAGTGTGACGGCATTTCTTGTAAAATCCAAAAACAAAGCCTTTCCATGCACATTAGTATAGGAAGGTGTGGGTGAAGCGATGATTGGTGAGTGACTAGAGGTCAACAGAAAATGGGTGGGTTTGTGATGGTGGTTCGGGTGTATAAGTGGAAGTATCAAGTCCCCCATAGGTGAAATTGGTGCGAAGGTGGGGAGGACCATAAAGGATATGCTCTCCTATGTGGTGATCGTAGTGAGGGTGTTGGTGAAGGCTTCCATATTCTTGTGGAGTAAGGAATGTGTTGACATTATATAGGTGATACTCCCAGAGTGAGGCATTGAAAAACACCTTCCAATGGATCGGTGGTCGATATGTGGGTAGCTGGGATAGACGATGTGTTAGAGATTGGATCGGAGGTGGAGCTAACTAATTGGGAGGTTGATGGGTCAGCAATGGAGGTCATGGTAGTGGTAGGGATGGAGGATTTAGGTGCGGTTGAGGTAGCGGCAACATTGGTGAGTAGAGGTGTAGGTGAAGAGGAAGTGGCCATGGACATAGATGCCTTAATGGGTAAAAGCACGTTATTGGGTCGGTAAAGCATGTTGCAAGTTTTGAAAGGTGATGGGTCAACATGAATGGTATAGGTGTGACCCTCATGCTCAAACTTCACACAACGATGCAAAGTGGAAGGAACACAACCCATAACACAAATCCAAGGTCTACTAAGAAACATATTATATTGAAATTCCCCTCCAAGATGTAAAATAACTCTGGAATAGTACGGGGCCCATGCAAACATGGAGGATGATGGTGCCAAGTATAGAGGTGATAGAATCATTAAACGAACACAAGATGACGAGATGTTTATGCATGTAATTATCGAGTATGCGCATTTGGTTGAATGCATGGGAGGAGATGATGTTAATGCTAGCTCCCCATTAATCATAACACATTGTACAAGTATATTATCAATATGGATAGAAATGAAAAGGGCTGGATTAGGGTCATCAGTTTTGTTTGGTGTGATCTCTTCATCCGAGAAGTTGAGGGTGGCCACTTGGTGAGTAGAAGGTGGTACTTTGGTGAGAGAGGCTACATGATGAGATGTAATAATGGAGGCTACGGGCATGGGGTCATTGGGTAAAACCTTAATAGATTGAAGAATCTCTATGAGAGCTTGATGATGGGATTCGAGAGGTTTGAATGAAGTGATATAGGGACATTTTGACGGAGGATTGGTGTAATTTTTTAGCATCGTGTGATGTGTAACCCCAATAGAGATAGGATATGTGGGGCCATTGATAGTGACTTTAGGTGTGGGTACGAGATGGTATGTTGGGTATGGGGTTGGTTGGTGGGTCGGTTCCTTTTCCTTTCCTTTTTCCTTTTCGAGTGTGGGTATCAATGTGGATCATGTTGATTTGAGGTGGATAGGTGAATGAATTAGGTGATCCATGAAAGGTATAACGATAGGAAGGGTAGAAGCCAAGAGGTGGGAAGGAACCTTGTGAAATGTGTTGGGCACACCGAACTTTGGGTGGGGTTTGGTGAGTTCTCGATACAAACCATGTTAATTTCAAATCTCGAGGGTGGATCTAAGAGTTGTGGGGGTGGAGATTTTGGTCACATGGTAAGAAATGAGGGAATAACTATGGAAATTAGTGCTGAAAAATAAGGTCCTCATCAAGAAGGTCATCATCGTCAAAGTTTTCTTCAGGAGGACACAACTAGACAAGAGCGACTTTCAAAGCCTTACAGTCCTCTACATCATGTCCTAGCACACGATGGTAGGCATAAATTTTGGTTTTGTCTAACCCTTTTGGTTTGGGTTTGAGTTGGTCGTAAGGTCTAAGAGGTGGTAATGTGATGATCAGAAGTTTTGAGGAGGTTGGTTAAAATTTTGGCATAGGAGCCCGTTAGTGGATCACAATGGGAGGTGAATGTGGGTTTGGGTATAGGTGCGGCTGATTTTATAGGAAGATTCTTTATAAGAGGGGAGCAAGTTGGGCTACTAACTTGCTGTGTGTGTGGTCTTAAGTGTTGGTCGTGTCTCCTGGGTAGGGGCATGGTAGATGAATTGGAAATAGAGTGTGTGGTTGGTCTAACTACCTTATTGGAGGGTAGCGGATTTTCCGTAGGTTACACCTTCTTAGGTAAAGGTGGTATGGGTGTACGATATGTAGAGGAAAAGTCAATGATGGAAGAGGGTGGGTTACCCATGGGGATAACTAAGTCTTTGTGGAGGTAGATGGCATAGGTTGGGTAGGGGTGTGAGGGAAGGGAATAAAGTGTTGTGGAGTGAGAGGAAGTTATTGATGGTATTGGAGGTATGGGTGGTAAAAAGGTTACAGATGTGGGTGGAGGTTATGTGGGAGCTTGGTTATATTAGAGATTTTCGAGGGAGAAATGGGTTTGCGTTCTTGGTTTACCAACGGGTGGAGGTTTCTTATCAAGGGTCGAGGGTGAGGTCCTAGGATGGACGGAAGGGGTGAAGGTGATGAGGGTGTGATTGGAAAGGTTGGGGTATGAGATCTAGGGATTGGTTCTTCCGTTTAGGGGTTGGGTTAAATTTGGTGTTAGCTTTAGAGGGCATAGCTAAATCTAATTTGATGGGTGGATAAGTAAGGCTGGCCATTGAGATGGCCCCTAAAGTAGTGATAGGTTTAGGCAAGGAAGATGATGTAGGTGGGAGCTTGGATATAGATGTGTGGGGGTTATGGGTAGAGGTGTGAGATGAGCCATGAGTGTTATCATGGGAGAATTTGTGATAGTTGTTGTTGTGTTTGGTTTTTTTGTCGGCCCAAAACACTTTTGGATAGATAGTGGAGGTGTCAGTAAGTGACATTTGCATTTGTGTTGAGACATGAAGTAGAAGATGCCCCCAAAGTAAGGCTCTATCAACATAATCCAAGGTGATCGGCTAAGCATGAGAACGGCACTTGCTGTGGGTGAGGTTGATGTGGATCTAATGGTGATTCCTGTAAAATGTGTTTTAGAAATAGGAAATCACTAGCTTCAGCCTCTATGGGTAAGAGAGCCGAAAGTAAGTCAACAGGGTCTTGGGTGGTTGATGGAGAATGGTCACCTAGAGGTAACGACATTTCTACTAGATCTTTGATAAGTGGAGGAGATGATGGGTACTCCTCTATGGGTGGAGGAGATGAACAAGTGTCTCCCATGGGTCAGAGAAGTACTGCTAGTGTCAGCTCTCTAAGTGGAGAAGCCAAAGGTGAAGTGGTCTTGATATTAATAGAAGGCTCCTTCACAGGTGAGGGAGTAGATGAAGGGATTCCTCTATGGGTGGAGAAATAGGTGAAGTGGGTTCATGTGTAGGTGGAGGACTTTGGGCTAGGATTTCCTTTATGGAAGGAATATGAGGTAATTGGGAAGTAACCGGTGTGTCACATTGAAAATAGCATGGACCTTCGGGTATTTCTATCATTAGTTGAGGTCTCTCCGGTTTAGTCGGGAAGAAGGGCGTGATTAGGAAATGGTTTCTTGAAGATGTGTAGGTTTTGGTTGGTAGGTACATTTGGATTAACAAAGACTAACTTGCCACTCTCGAGCATTTCTGGACAATGTTCTTGAATGTGTTCTGCAATTACCGTCATTATGACCTTTTACCCGATGATATTTTTAGAATTCGTGATCTTCGTACCAAGTAGGTGTGGGAGAGTAGGATCAAAACCTATGTGTGGTTTTATAGGAGGAAGGGTGATGGCCCCATTTTAATGATATTTTCTAAAACATAAGAATAAGGATCCCTACTTGGGGTGTATTTCCATTGTTCTCATCTGAATTGAATATTTTGATAGGGGAAAGATTAGATGAGGGCTTAGCCTGATTTGATGGATGAGTTGGGCGGCCTTGAGTACCACTGCGTTAGCAGTTCCCTTGGCTTTTGAATAATTATTCTTTGGTTTTGAAGAAGAAGAGGCATCATTTGACATAAATATTATTTTCTTATTTTATAGTTGTATTTTCTTTTCTTTGATGGCTTCGAATCTCTAGCTTTCGTGCCATGGTTAATGCCTCATCGAAGGTTTGGAAAGTCTACACCTACGGAGTTCGAGTGAGATATGTCTAACACAAGCCTATGTAAAGATCTCTATGAGTTTGGTTTGTGGTAATTGGAATGTGATTTGATTGATCAGGCTACGCCAATGAGTGATAAAATCTGCTGATAGACTCATCGTCATATTGACGCGTAGAGTAGAGGTCACTCATGGTAACCTTCTTAACAATGTTGATGGAGAAGTGATCCAAGAAGGCTTGGGCTACTGATTAAATGAATAGATAGAATTTCTAGGTAACCCACTATACCAGTCTAATATGGGTCCGGTCAGAGACATGGGAAAGGTCCTTAGAAGTTAAGTGTCATCATGGGTGATCAGAAAACATCCATGTTTGAAAGACCACAAATATTGTTGCGGGTCCTCTTTACTATTGAAGCAGTTAAATTTAGGAATCTCCCAATGTATGGGATATGAACGAATAGGAATGGATGGGTGTATGGGCTCATTACAAGTTTCATCGTAGGTGAGAGAGTTTCATGAGCTAGAAACCGATGCCTCTAGTATGCTCAGTATCTTGTCCATCATTAACTTGATGAGGTCATTGGTAGGTGGTGATGGATGGGTACCTCTGTAGCGTAAGAGGTTTGATATTGGACATATGAAGGAGGTGGCATTCCGGTGTATGGCGATACCACATAGGTAGGTTGAGAATGAGGGAGTGAGATAGGGTGTACATACCTAGAATGAATGAGACATGAAATGGGAGGCTGCTGATAGTACGTATATAGAGGTGGAAGGGTCGAGGTAACCCTAGTAGCAATGGGGACTAAGGACTATGGAATAGAAAGCATAATGTTTTGAAATAGGATAGGGGTCATCGACACCGGGGGTGGTTGTGTTGTTATAGGTATATATGAGACAATAGGCATAGATGAGGTTATGTTCTAGGTGGTTGACGAAGGTATAGTGGATGTTGCGGGTGTAATAGATGTGGCAGACATGGTAGTCATAGTATGTATAGGGCCTATCTACGAGATGATGATTGGGGGTAAGGCATGTGCAGGGTAGTAGTGCGGAGCTAGAAGGGACTGACGTGGAAGTAGGAACAAGAGTCGGGGGGATAGATATGGGCATGTCATATATCAACTAACCCGAGGCATCTCGAGTGGATGAGTGGGAAATATAGAGGCGTATGGTGGCAAGGTTCTCGTCAAGGAATCTCTTGAACTCCTCGTCACCTATGGTGATAGTGATAGGTTGGGTAGGATCCATGGGTGATAGAATGGAATGTGGTGAAGGACTAGGTGGGAGTGGTTGAAAAATAGCATGGAATATGAGAGCATTAGCTTGGCTGGTATGAGTCGCACTATGTGAACAAGTACTGATTTGGTAGGATTACTTTCTGTAAATGACACATAAATATACAATAGAAAAGGAAAAACAGGTAGTGGTAGGTGGATTAGGTAAAAATTTCAGCTCGAAAATTACAGCAAGGCTAAGCGACACTAGTTAAGATAAATTGATGTCGAGTCCGGTGTAAGCTGCGGTCCACTGTGGAAAAAGAATAGTTTTCCAAAACAAGGCAAAAGGCTAATAATCTGCCAGGTAGATAAGTTGTAGATGGATTTTAATCAGGACAGAGAAGATGATGAGAGTTACAGAGACTTTGAAAAACAAATAATATGAAATAGGTTTCCTTTTAGGTAGGTTAACCAAAAGAATAGTAAACGATGATGCGGTTTAGTAAAACTAGTGACAATAAAGGGTAACCAATGATAGTCACTAATAGGATAACGTTCTTGTGAATTTGAAATAGAGATGAAGAAAAAGGTGGTTGCGATTTAAAATCAAGTGTGGAATCAAACCCAAAATTTAGAGAATGATGAAAATGGGATCCAAGCACACTCAGATGAAGTTGGAATCTATGATGGGGAGCATGTAAGGAGAAAATAAAAAGATGAAGAACATGTCCTCTCACCTCAAAACACAAGCCAAGTAGAAACACTAAGAAAAATATGATCCTAAGAGTTCTCTTTCCTTTTTTTCAACTTACGCTATTAAGGACTAACTGTGTGTATTTAGAATAGAATTTTTTTGGTTGGGAAGGCGTCCTATGAAGAAGGATATCTAAAAGGAGAGGTTTCAGGTATGTTATGGTGGGGGTGGGCCGTCTCCTGAGATAATGACTCGACAGGAGCAACGAGCTGGGGAGTACCTACCAATCGGACCGTGTGATCACTGACAGATGTTCCTAGGTAAGATGTTGTTTAAGAAAGATGTGTTAATTTGAATTTGTGTAGTTTGGTAAGACTCAGAGAGAAAGAGAACATGCTTTCTACGATTCTTTTGTCAACCATCAGTTGGGCATGACTTCCAGCATATAGGTTTCCCTCATTTAATGTGAGCTAATGCAGTAAAGTAGAATGAAATGTAGTTGATTTTAAGCCCAAATCGAAATATTGAATTGATGACACAAAAAGATGAATAGGAGAGAGTATGATCTTTCACTAATGCAGTACAAATGAAAGAGAAGAAGAATTCTTTTTATAGCACCAAAACACGATTTCTTTGAGACAATAGAAAGGAGAGAATATTCCAGGGAGAATTTTAATGTGAAAACCTTTTAGAAAGGAAAAAAACATACATCTTTTCACCTAGAAATAAATAAATACACGGAACCCGAATGGGTCCCACTAGAGATACGAAAATGTTTCACCTGATTCTTAGATCATTTCTAGGAATGTGACAAAATAGATAAGTGTAAAAGGGCTAGGAGGAATACTTGTTAAAGTTGGTTGAAGGTTGTTGCACACGTATGACTTCTTGATCCATAGCTGATCGTGAGATCTTCCTTTTGGCTAGGAGGAACTACCTAAAATGAACAAAAAGACCACCAAAAGAGATTAAATAGCATATGACAGTGGACTACCTAGCATATGCTAGTTTTGGGAAGTGTGATACTCCCTAGAAGGCTATCAATCCATTGTTTAAAACAATTCAATGTTAATAATAAATGAAATCTTATTGTATTTAAAATGATTTAGGTATCTCATTTGATTACAATAAGAAAATTCATTCACAATAAAGGCTAAGCTATGATTGAATCTGAAGGGCGAGGTCTCTGTCAGAGTATTAGTACTGGTCAGGGTCTGGTTTTGGGTTGTTTTAGGTATTTGGTGGAGAATTTAGGCTTTGTTCTTGGTCTGAGGGTAAAACACAGAGATTAACGTCGGTCTGGGATGACTGATGTTGGTTTAAGTGAAACCGGTGATGGTTATGGGTAACCAAAGCATTGGTATGGTTGAGGTAAAGGAAACTTAAAAGAAAATGATTCGAACGCTTGATGCGGGATTTTATGTAGGTTGTGGAGTAGGTTTGAGGTTGCAGAGGTTTCAAATGTGGTTAGTGATGAACAAAAATGAGGATGGGTAATCTAATGATGTAAATAACGAAAAAATCCCGATTCAAACTAATAGGAAATGAAGAAATGGAGATGCAACAACTTAATCTAATAACAGAAATAATAAAAGATATTATAATGTATTAGACCAAGTTGGTAGAGGTATACTTACTATTATATGAGCTTGATGGCTGGATGGTAATGGTATTTGATCAAGTGGATGGAGTTTGGTGTGGTGATGGTGCTTCCCAAGATTCTCCTATGAATGCAAAATGGCTCTATGGTCACTTCTAATGTTGGTTGTGGATTTTCATATGCGTATGTGAATGCTAGTTACGCTTGCATGCACAGACTTTGGTCTCATTTTTTCTCTCTGAATGTATCAACCCCCGAAATAAGGTTACCAAAGGGAATAAAAGGTAACCAACAATGGTTCTGGGTTGACCGGTGGTGGTTTAGGGTGACTGGCATTGGTTAGGGTGGGATTTCCTAGGTTTTACTAAAATGGGTAGATCTGCTTGATTTATTGGATCTTGTTCCCTTTTTTATGGATTAGAACGGAAGCTTCTTTTGTAACGGGTGGGAATGTGGTTAGAGGGAATGTAGGCTTTGATTTTTAGGGTTTAGGTAGGTCTTAGTTAGTTATGGAAACATACTAAGAATAGGTCTAGGGTGAGGTGGCTAGGTGAGGTGTATAGGTGAGGTGGTGGTGTGGGAATTATCTTAATTAGGATAATTAAATAATAAATATTGTGAGATCATGGGTTAATTTAATTAAATTAATATTAGTGTGGGGTGTAAGGGGCCATGGTTAGGTGAGTGTGTTCAAGGTGATTATTTGATGAGGGACCAAGGGGAGTGTAACCTAATTTTGGTGTCTACGGTGGAATTCCCCACTGCCCCAAACGCATCCCTTAAGCACTTATACCACTTTTCCAGCGTAGCTTGTGGGAGGTTTTCATTATTTCACATGTATACTTTGTAAATCTTTTCATGGGCAAGGGATCTTCAACAAGATACTCCCAAACAAACTTTTCTTCCACATCAGGAACTCCTATCTCCTAAAATACAATTGTCATGAGGATATTTCCAAAGATTATCTTGTCTCCTTCTGTGCGATGTTGATTATCTCATCTACAATGAAGTCTGATAAATTATAGATTGTGCCCTCTAATATTTTTTTGCATACATTCAACCAGGCCTTATTCACCAGCATCCACCTTTCTTGATCATTTAACTTTATCACCAGGTGCATGGCCATTCTCATTACTGGGTCTTGGATATAACCAATATCAAAATACTTTGACCCCTTCTTATACGCATGCATGTCCACTATGTCCTTAATTTCTTCCTTGTCACACAGGTTGTCCATTATATCTTCTCCTTCACAAACAAGACTGTGAATTTCGAAATCGGATGAGGGGTTATGCGCATCTTGTGCCCCATGAAGTGAAATTGGTCTTTATGTATGCATGACATCAGCCACTGATAGAGGTGCTCAAGCTTTCCAAAGTAGGGAATCTCATAGAGTTTCAATAACCCTACCTTCTCTAACTTCACTTTTACCTCATCGTTATAGATGGGCAAACCCTCTGGTGTCCTTTTGTTCATCGAGCACACTAACTCCAGTGCCATTTCCTTCTCTGTTGTGTTTGTGCAATGGTTATAATCACTCACCACCATCTTTCTCAAATGGTATTCCCACTCCTTCCTAAGCAAAACTCCATCCGGGTACTACATTTCTACATACCACTCCTCATCCATTCTTGTGGTGGTTGTTGCTAGCTCTCTACCCTTGCCCTTTCCTTGGGCTTCTTGAGTGACACAGTTGGTTTCTTTGGTGCCATTTTCTAGGTCCTCTTGTCACTTCAATCTCTTCTTACTACTCTTCTCTTCCATTCCTTCCAACCTTAGATCTCAAACTTGTGAAGAAAACATCTTAAACTCGTGCCCTAGTTTTTCAAACCCTAACTGGGATAATCCTTTCACAAGACAGCACCTTCTCATAACTACTCTTATGCCCGTGAAATCCATTCCTTTTGGTTTGTAAATCCAAACTAGTTACTCATGCTCAAACTCTTCAAATTTTTCTTCACACGGATCAGTTCTGGAAGCCCTAGTTTGCAATGATGCAAAAGAGCTTCTCTCTTCATATACGCAAAGTAAATAATGAAGTGCCTAACCTTCTATTTATAGTTTTTCCTCTTTGTAACATTAAATGATACCTTACCTACCACTTTGTGCTTTAACACTTAATGATTCTTTTTCAAACAAACCTGAATTTCACACTTTAACTCACATGCCAAACCTTGCATGGAAAATTCTCAACCCTCTAGCATGCGACCAATCCATCTTACGAGAAAAATCTTATGCACACGTCAACGGCGTCGAATGCACTTCTTCCGACCTTTACATTATTTTTCTCTCACCTACCTCATGTTGATTTTTGCTTCTTCCTCTCTAGTACGTGGATCCGCAATGTAGCCTTATCCCGACATCAACCATCCTTTTTCACCTTTCCTTACATGTACTTCCTTTAGAGGGAAATTCATTTGAGCTTTCGTCTGATCCTTCACGGTGCTTCACACTTCAAGTTCTTCCACCTTACTCTACCCCACACTAAAATGATGTGTGGTCCTGCGAGCAAGTTACAACCTTCAAAAATTAATGAGATTACTGGTGCCCAAGGCACAACACAAAACAACAACAAGAAAGGGAAACATAAGAAAATAAAATGCATTAAGGGAAATCCTAAACTAACTAGCAATACTACCTTATTTACAAAAACTAAGAATACTTATTTATAATAGGGCTTCATCCTACTCCCATTGAAATGTCTTGGCAATCTCATCCCATCCAAGTGCTTGTAACTAGCATACGCCTGAATCAAGGATGTATGAGATGGTGTAGGGACCCAACCAATGGACTTTTAACTTCCCAGGATGGTGTAGAAACTTAGAATCATACAGTAAGACCATTTTCCCAACCTCAAACTTCTTGTTCTTAATGTGGCAATCATGCCATGCTTTTTGCTTTACTTTTTCTACTATTTGGCTCCATTTGGCCAATGATCACCTTTCATCTAGCTTCATTAATTTATCAATCCTTTCTTCTAGCACTTGCTCATCAGCCATCCCTCCTCGTCTGCCAGCGTCGCTATCGTGCTGAGAGAAGGTAACATGAATTCAAATGGTAGGACAGCCTATGCGCCAAACACTAATTGAAATGGTGTGGCTTTGTTCAACCTCTTGTAGGTTTTCCTATACACCCAAAGAATGGCTGATACTTTTTCATCCCAATCATGTCTACCAACATCACAAATCTTTGTCAAGGTATGACTCATTATTTTGTTAAATGCTTATGTGGTTCCATTTACTTATGGGTGATAAGGTGTAGTTTTGTGATGAGTCACCATGAACTCTGCTAATAGGATCCTGATGGTCTCATTCAAGAAATGTGTACCCCTATCACTAGTTAAACTTAAAGGGCCTCCATACCTCATGATAATGTTCTCCCATAAAAATCTTGTTGTTTTGGTTGTTGTATAGTCTTTAGTTGGGGCTTCCTCTTCCCACATAGCGTGATCTAGTCCTACGCATTCTTTGGTGCAATAGGGCCTACAAAGTCTATTGCAAATTTCTCAAAATGTTCAGTGTTAGGGATAGGGCACAAAGGCATTTCATCTCTCTGTCTGGCTTGCCAACACGCTGACAATGGTCACACACTTTACAATACTCCTTGTAATCCTTATACAAAGTTTCCCACCACAATCCTACCATTAATATTTTACGTGCGGTGGCATCACCTGCATAATGTCCACTGCACTTCCTCCATGTGCTTCCTCTATGATGGCAAAGCACTCATGCTCTAGTACACACCTGTGTAAAACTTCATCATGCCCTAGTTTGTATAAGTCCCCACTGATCAACATGTAGGGCACGACACGTATGGCTAGTTGCTTTTTCTCTAATGTCTTCATCCCTTCCGATGCCATACCCATTTTAAGGAACACAACAATATCCTCCAAGTCTTAGTGCACGTGTGGGCAACCTAAATAGCTACGCATCTGGCATGGTATCTTCGATGCTTTGCACGTCCTCCCCCAAATCAATCCTAGACAAATGGTTAGGTCCAAAATAACTTTTTCCTAGTTTGAGAACCACTATGAACCTAAATTCTGGAACAATATTACCCACCAATATATGCACCCTTGTAGGATGGACTTGTTCACAAATTATTTCAATGCCATATGGCTAGTGTAAAATATATAAGGGGTTTCCCATAAATACTATCTGAATTTATGAAGTGCATAGATCATCAACAATGCCCTCACACTCGGTTGTAGTATACTTTACTCTTCTGGTGTCAACTTCTTCCTTGCAAAGCATAGGGGGTGATCAAAAATTCCCTCACCATGTTTTGCAAGCACTACCCCAATGGTCATTCTAGAGGCATCCACATGAACATGGAAAGGCTTATCCCAAGAAGGGAAATGTAGGATGGGCACGGTGATAAGCTGATCCTTTAAATTGTCAAATGCCTTATGTTGTACCTCTCCCTAATAGAAGGCACTTTTATGCCTGAGAAAATCTTCTAAAGGCACAATGATCTTGGTATACCCCTTGATGAAATTCTGATAGTAGCCCACGTGTCCAAGAAACCCGCAAACTACACTTTGACTAGTTAGCTCCCTAATCCCACAATTACTGTAATTTTGGTAGGATCCACCAATAAGCCTTCTTTGCATATGATGTGTCCCAACAAGGTCATGAACGAGGTAGAAAATACACACTTCTTGATGTTGAGGGATATCCTCAACTACCGACACCTTTCAAACATCAATCTCAGATTGTCACAATGGTCCTTGACTAGTCCATACATGGTCCAATCATCAAGGTATACCTGGAGAAACTTGTGGATGAAGTCTTGGAAGGCTGCACTACAATGTGTGAGAACATAGTAGGTGCATTCTTCAACCCAAAAGGCATGACCATATAGGAAAAACTTCCCCACTTGGTGGTGAAGGTTTTATTTCTTTAGTCTTCCTTTACAATCCTCACCTAGTGATAGCCTGAGAACCCATGAGTGAAAGAGTAGACTTCGCGTCCTGTCACTCCTTCCAAGATTTCTTTAGTGAATGGGGTTGGGAAGGGATTAATGACACGCTGCATTCAAATCCCTATAATCAACACATATCCTTATCTTTCCATCCTTTTAATACTAATCACCATTGGACTTATCCACTCTGACTCCTCCACAACCTCTATGATTCCTGACACTATCATCTTGTTTATTTCTTCCTTGACCTTCATGCACAAATTAGGGTTCATCTGGTATGGTCTCTTCTTGACTAGGTACACACCTTTCTTTAGCTTTATCTGCATCTCCCCCAAGTAATGTGGGACACCTTTAAGCTCATGATATCCATGTGGGAATAAATCCTCAAACTCACGTAAAAAATCAATGATCTTAGAGACTTCCTTCTCCAACTAGTAATCTCCAATGATAGCTTCCTTGGGTTCTACCTCCAACCCAATATTAACCTTCTTAGTCTTCATGGGATCATGGTAGGTATGCGTTCTTCCATCAACATTATCCATAACTTTGCGTGAGCCTAGAGAATGGTTAACCTCCAAATTTTCCATCTCTTCACCGTCTATAACATAGACCATCTTGCCTTTTTCTTTTTCTATGCACGTGCGCTCAAACTATACCTCATTAGACTCATCTTCACCAAATTTTCCCTCCAAGCATGGATCTCCTAGCAATTCTACAAGCCTATCCTCTACCTTTTCACTATCCCCCATCATAAGGTGCTTGACCTCCTGTAATGCCTTATCCACCGATGGTTTGGTGCTTTGATACTCAAATGCTTGGATGAGATCAGCTGCTAGTTCTTTCCAATTCCCTATTTGGCGGTGTGTCTCAAAGTGGATGTACCATGTGCGTGCATAACCCTATAGTGTAGAATATAGTTTGTGTACCTAGAGGGATGGTGGAAAATCTTCCGCGCCTTCCCTCCAAGATCTCTCATAGGATTGGATGTGGAAAGAGGTGGGCTCCTTACCATGGTAGTATTTGATGGTGGTGGGTGTGTTGCTTCTAGAGAAGGAAATTCTCACTTCATGCCATTCTAAAAAAAAATTCTGATGTGTTTCCCACCAGCATGCAATAGTGTCGAGAAAGACATAGCTTAGCATATCTCTTTTCTCATTCTCATTTCTCCACTGGGCCTCCATTTCCTGCAAGAAGGTCTCAGTGTAATCCCCTTCAGAATACTTAGTTAAATTCCTTCCTCCTAGGCATCTAAGTAAGCGCACCTTAGGTGCCCTATTTATAAGCTCCTTGGTTGTCACCCAACCAAATCATAAGTTACGTGTGCCCAATTGTCACACACTATACTAGTGGTGTCACTTACAAATTGAGCATCCTCAAACTAGATAACTTCGTTAGTAGGATGGATTATCTCGGATCTCGAATAGAACGCACATAAATCTCGATCAAGGACCTCTTCTCCTAAGGGCTCTATGTATGGTACCAACTTCCCATCTTCAAGGGGAATGATAACCCTTTCTTCCTCATTCTCAAAGTTAATGTACCCCTTATTGAGCCATAGGTCATTGTATTATTTTTATAAGCACCATGGGCGCCCAAGTGGTCTTTGGGAAATTGTTTTCCTCGGCCGAGTGCCAAAACTTCAAAGTCCCGATAAACTTATCCCCCTGAATGGTGATAGTTGCATCCTTTAAGACACCGATGGGCATTGCCTTCATTTTGTTTTCCATATACAACACATTCTAAGATAGCTATAATGTAGGCCTTCCCATCTGATGCTATGCATCCAAGGTGAGAACATTGACTTCACGCCTATGTCAATGAGGCTATTACTTAGGAGCCATCCATCCGGATCACATTTCATGTGATCTCCTATCATAGTCAAGGCTATGGGGAAGGTTTGCATGCAAGACCTTCCTTTCACACTATGCTCTGCGTATAGTACTTTCTCCCAAAGCCATTCTCCTAACAGAGTAATGATATTCTCCTACCTTAGCATCTTGCACACTTCCTTGACCTCATCCAGGTTTTCCTTCTATGAGACTTAACACTTCTCCTATGCTCCTACTACCTAGACTACTCCTTAAGACACTGGATTTCTCCCTGCAAGCTCCTTATAACGTCCATAGTTTCCTGGTATACCTCCTTCTGATGGGAAGGGTCTAGGTACTTCCCATGCACAACTTCCTCTCTTAAAACAAGGTTCTTTTTCCTTAATATTTCTCGGGCACGTGCAGCCTCCGCCGAGTAGTGACCATGACAGATTCTAATCCTG
Organism: Taxus wallichiana var. yunnanensis; assembly: GCA_018340775.1. Lineage (NCBI taxonomy): Eukaryota > Viridiplantae > Streptophyta > Pinopsida > Cupressales > Taxaceae > Taxus > Taxus wallichiana. The sequence continues at coordinate 642,668,021 of CM031242.1, read as the reverse complement.
AGTCACGCACCACTCTAGGCATCCACTTCATATCATCCTTCTTGATACTTACCATTACAGTTCCCTTTTCTTTCCAGTGTTATTGATTCATGTGCTCAAAAAAACTCGGGGGCACTCCTCATACTTGTGTTTCTTCCGCACCATGAGCACTACAATAAGTTAGGGCATTCTCATTTATAATGGTCCATGGACCCATAATTGTAACAAGTTCCTTGTGGGAACTCACTTCTTCCTCCTCCACGGCCATTGTAACCACAAAATACTCCGTGAAATCTCCTTCCATGCACACCTCCATCTGTGTACTCCTCATAACGGTGATCATCACTCTTAGAACTACTAGCAATGCTAGTCTAGTGCACACCATGATCAATGGCCTCATAAATTTGGTCAATCAATGTGCAGCCCTTAGTATCATGGGTTGTAGAGGTGTAGATCTTACAGTAATAGGACACATTATTCCAAATTGTGCATTGTAATAAAGGACATCTACTTGCATCATGGTCCCCATGAAAAATTCCTCAGTCTACTATTACGGTGCGTATTGTCCTCCAAGGGAAACTATCCTTTACATTCCCCTCTACTTCATAATCTATACACCATATACCATTGCAAGTCTCATGGGTTGAGTTCATAGACAACTTCTCTAGCTACTTAGCCATAGCAGCGATTTGAGCCTCCAGAAATGGGCTAACACTAGTATCAACACTTCCAATAGCTTCGGTGCGCAAAGCAACTTCTAACACCTCACATAGGTTTGTGAAATTTTTATGAGATAAAGCTCTTCTAAATGGAGTTATCAACCCCCCAAAAACCATTGAGCATGTTTTGAAGGGTGAATGTCATATGAAAATTTTGACAGGAGAGTCTTAAACTATGCATCATACTCCCGCACACTCTCTATCATTCCCTATTGAATCTCTTTCAGGATGTTGATGCTCTTCTGTTCAAACTCAGGGATGTGGAATTCTGCCAAGAAGGCGTTCTTTAAATCAGTATAATCCACCACCATTTTATGAGGGTCATATTTCCTATACCATCTATGTGCATGCCCTTGCAACGTCATTACAAATTGACTGGCCTTCTACTCCTAGGTTGTGATCCCCTTCATGCACCATAGCAACTCACACTTGTGAACATGTTCTACAACATCTTCAATACCTTTGTAATTTGGAAAATGTAAAGACATCTCAAAGAAGACTTGAGGAGGTGGTTGGAGCCCTTATCCTCATGTGTTAGAGCCTTGGTTTCCTTCGGTGTTTCCTCCTCCACCGGATCCACTAGGTCCTGTGCCTCCTGACCCAAAAAATCCACCAAATCCACTAGGACTAGTTCCTCCTGACCCACCAGATCCACCAGGTCTGTAGTGGTCATGCCAAGGGTCCCCAAAGTTCTACTTGAGGCGTGCGGTAATGGTATGTGATAATTCCACACTACCGGTAGTGTACCGCGCCACTCAGCAAATGTGAGATTGAAGGCTTGTGTACATGCTCCTTGTCAAAAAAATTCTCTAAATACTAGAATAGTATGCATAGCCATAGAAGTGGGAAATTAAAAATTATATCTCCTAGGTGCAGATCTGTCACTTCTGATCATACCAATCGCATCGGCGACACTCCTTCCTTGATCTGGAAAACCAAGCGCCTAGGGTTCGGTCACTAGGTGGGTTCAAATGCATGCCAAAGACACTTCTCTCTCCACATGAAGAACTCCCATTAGAATCTGAAAGGGTCTCTCTTACATGGTTTCCAAGATGGGGTAGCAGATTGCTCGGGTTCCACATCCTTCACATGAACCTTAACTCCTTCCCACAAAATCTTCCTCCATAGATCCATCACACCTACAACCTTGTGTTTTCCAATCTCCCTTTCACGTGCTTCACTATACTTGAGTCATCTCTCCTCCCTTTCTTTCTCTATCATAATGTACATCATCTACCTCCACCTTAGCTTCCTTGCCTAGTGCTCGAGAATAGTTTAGTTGGCCATTGGAAATGCCTCTAAACTCGAGGTAACAATCAAGATATTCATTGCCATAGGAATAACATGAGAAATGTTCCTCACGGGATCCCGTAAAAACTCAAACTCAGCATCTTTTGGACAAGAATATGTGGTAATAGCATACTAACTAGCCAACACTCTCTTCCACCAGCGATCAACAACATGTGTCAGTCAGATCTACATCCTACGACTTCTAATAGTCCTCTTGTGTCCACACATGTGCTCTATAGAACTAACATTCTCTTGATGCATATCTTGAGATCCATTCATGGTAGATATTCTCATCCACCCACCTTTATGCATCAAACTCAAGCCCGATATTGAATCTCTAAGCAAAATTTTCCTCTGTGCTCTTGAACAAAGATTCAACACTCTCAGAGTTAGATGTTTTGTCATTACTCATTATCAGACCATGATACATGCCATTTCACTACAACTTTGAAAATATTTCCCGAGAAACGGAACCAAGATGTAGTCATTTTTACACCCACAAAAGAACAAGGGAATCAATGCACATTGGCCTTTCACCCACTAGGCACTTGGGTGCTCACCGAGGCACGCGTGGGTGACGAGTCTCTCTTTTGTGTGAGTTAAGTGGGAAACTATCATCTATGTCGGGAACTTAATGAATAAATGTTAAAATGAGACATACAATCATCATAGGGATCAAAATGACCTCTAGACAAATGTATTCATTCCAAATAGAGGGTACTTATAGATAATGAGATAGAACTATAATAGAAAGGAAAATTTGTGAGGATTTACATCTATTCCATAACATACATGAAAAAAAAATGAAAAGATATAGATATGAACTGAATCAATTACATTTATACTCATTCATTTTTTTAACCTCATTACATTCAATGGATCCATTAGAATATCATATCTTGATCGACCGAAGTCATACATCACAACATGTATCATGTCCTCCATCCATACAAAGAAAATTTTATATCCCAACCCCTTAATACATTACTCCCTTATATATCCTCTACCCAATCCCATAGAGTTCTCACAATATTTCTGTAAAGCTCTTCTCTTTATATTCTCCTCTAATGTATATCTGATCTGCCCTTTTTTCTTCTGCGGGCACTTGTATTTATAGGTTTCTTCAACCACCGAATTTCTTTCAAGGGCTATAGATCCGTCACCAAGTGTCCAAGTGGTCCTCCATAGAAGCATGCTCCTTCATATCCAAGCTCTCCACTCCTTGTAATGATGGTCTTCTAGAATCCTCTATCACTAAGCATATTCCTTTTGTGGGCATCACATTGCTAGGCTAGCACCTTATCCACTCCTCATTCACTATCAAGTCATGCTTTTCTCATGTCCTACCCGATACGCCAAATATGGCTAAGTCCTAAGACCTTGTCTTCCGCCACGCAACATGGCCTTTCTAAAACCCTCGTAGAACCTTGCCTTACATGCCTTCTCCTTATGCACCCATCTTCAACCTAGGCCTTGCGTACCCATGTGCCTTTGTGTTCTTAGCCAATATTTTAGGGCCAAAAAATGTCCTCATACATACACTAAATTGCTAAATACTAACCTGAATCACACCATACACCTCAAGTACACTATCACCATGCTCCAACAAGACTTATTTAGTCCAAAACACACATCTCTACATCATTATGCATGTTCGATTGCTAGAAAGAAGTCCGGAATGACTGACTCAATACTGACAACCCATGAACTGACCATGATGACATCATATAGACAAATATACACCTAAAACATACCTCATGTACCATGAATGACCTCATGAAAACATCAAACCAATGTAGAATGACTCAAGCCATGATTCTACATACTCAACCAAGCCCTAGGACACTACGAAAACTCACCAAAGCACTCAATCTTCATGTTTTACAACTGAATAACATCATATGAGGACTCACATGACACCATTACATCCTTGGCCATTAATGGGGTTGACATAAATGAAAACACAACCACGTAATGGCCAATAGAAGAAGTGTGGTGGACTTCCTGGTTTTCTCCATTAAAGCATTTGGATGCCTCGGCCGGGTTTGGATAATGCTAATGGAGTGCCCCCAAGAAAATGGATGTGTAGACACCAAATTTGTGTCTTACGACCCCTTATGACCCGCATCTCATTTCGCAACCTGACCTCACCACCTAAACCTTACACAATTATTTATTAATTATCTTATAATTAATAAATCCACATCGCCATACCTGCCACCTCATTTTGCCACCTCATCATGACCTAGTCTTAACCCTAAACTAACCTAATTAAGACCTATAACTTGGTCCAAATCCACACCTATGACTAATTACTCCTTACCCGCACCAAAACCAACTTCATAATGACTTGACCAAGCCCGCTACCAATCCCTCGGAAGAAGCGGAGGGATAAAGTGGCTATTTTACCAAAAATAGCCCGCTTTGACTTTGACCGATACGGTTCCTACTCGACCACCATCGGTTGCGTAACCGCATATCGGTTCCCGTAAATGACCACTTCCAACCAAAAACAAACATCAGATTTTTTCATTTGATCAAAAGAAGGAGAAATCATTGAGAGGATCAGATTTGCTTGGCGAGCGAGAGACAAGTGAAGAAAAAGAAGAGTTTCGAGAGAAGGACATCAAGCCCAAGACTACAATTTGAATAACCAGAGCCTAAGTAACACCCATCGAGCATCGAGAAGAGGAGATAACTCATCTTGGATTGTTAGATCATCCAACTTAGGTCCTGTCTTCATCATCACAGTCCTGAAACTTGCATCTGCATCAGGGATGAGTAAGTAGTGTTTTATATGTTTCTAAGCACCATTTTCTTGAGCCTGTTGATTAATAGTAATCATAAGTTTATTCCTAGATCTACTACCAGCAACATACCGCACTTAACCTTCACCCATACATCCTGATATTGCCCAGAAGGCCATTTTACCACACTCTGAGTCTTCCCTATCCTCCCATCATTCCCCTTAGCCATTCACCAATCTTAATAACCCCACAATCACCTTGCAACCAACCTCTATCCAGAAGCACTTAGATTGCTGACCCTACCGGTATCGTTTATCCCCTACCGGCAGCGGTTCTCTAACCGTGGTCGGTTATCCAGTGACCGGCGTCGGTCACTGTGACTTATACCCCAAAACCCTTTTTCTCACCTATTTGCCACCTAACAAATTTAGAACCAATCTGGTTTATCCCTCTAACTCAACACGAATGTATCAACGACCATTAACTTGAACAAACAAAGTGACGCTTTATTATTGATAGTTTAGCTTCTATTGCTTTGTAATTGAGATACCTAAATCGTGATTTACAATAGCTTTATTTATTATCATTTGTGTTAAATCGTATTAAAAGGGGAATTGACCACCTTCGAAAGGAAGTTTTATATTTCTGGGCCTAAGGCAGCTCCCTCATTTATTGTCTAATTAAAATCGGTGGTCTTGTATTCTTACTTACATGGTAGTCCTTCCAAGATAAAAAGGAGTTCTTCGTGATCGATCTGATCTTTCTCTATGGTACACGCACACCATCTCAACATTCAACAAGGTATTCCTCTTAGCCCTAACCCTTATCTGTTTCTCAAAGGAATGATAAGATAGAAGCAAGTCTATTTCAGCAGAGCCAAAACATCCGTGTGAAACATTTTGGCACGCCCGGTGGGACCCATTTCGGGTTTCTTTTTCTCTTGCTTGCTTTCGTTTTAGTAAGCATACTTGCTGTTGCTATTTTTGTTATATTTAGTAAAGAATTTGTCTTGCTTTCCTAGTTTCACATTAGTGAAAGTCATCTTATTTGCTTCATCAAATATCATTTTCGATTTGGGTTTAAAACACGTGCATTACATTCTTGCTTGCTGTTTTCAATTCTAGTGAACATAGACTAAGTAACAGGTCATACACGTGGGGGTGATTTCCACGGTATTGACAGGAAATTAATCTTACTTTCACTGCACAACACATACCGAATCACTTCATAATTAACACAACAGCTCAAAAACATCCCCCTTTTCGCGGTATTCCTCCACCCGATTGAGGTAACGTTATAAGCCAAAACAAACTTGACATTTCCCTAAGTATTTTGTTTAGGATTGACATCATTCAGCGTCTAAAGGCATAAGCCCACAATAATTAAAATTAACCCTAGGGTTAGTCTCTGGATTTGCGTGTGCATCTTGCTTGTTTTGATTCTGTTTTCTCTCGTTATACACTATCTTGTGATTACCTCGAGAATAATTTGATAAATGTCTTGGCGTTGTTAACAATCAAATCAGCGACTTCTTATATTTTATTATACTAGTCTTATTACACCGACATCGGTTACCACGACCGACGTCGGCTATAGTCTAACCGACATCGGTTATTAGGCGATATTGGTTTCTTGTCTTTTATAATTTCTGACAAACCAAGAACCTACCAATTTCACCATTAAGTCGAGTTTACATTTCTGATAGATTGAAACCCTACTATGTACTCCTGTCCATGGTTGTTATCACTCGAAAGCAAGCCGCCGCCATGGTTTCACATGCTTGCTCTATGCCTTTGCCTGAATCACCCCCTTCACATTCTATAGGGAACCCTACGGACACCAGTGAGATCCCCAAAATTCCTGTAGGAGATAAGAATTTGCCAAATTTCTGGATGCTAATCCTAGCACTGTACAATACTATTTGTCTCATGCCCTTGACCGTACACCTGACGGTCAACTCCTTGTTGGCATGCCTATCAGTATAGCTGCTCATTTAGCCCCTTCTCCGCCTGATAACTCCGTTTTGCCTTCCGCATCCTTAGTCCCGTCGCCTACCTCAGCAGCTTCAGGGGTCCATACGGCACAGATTGGCTTTCCTTTGGTTAATCTTGGGCCCAACATGTCATTACCGCCAACTACTCCCACCTCGTCTCTCTTGCAGATTGTATTAGTTCATGTCTTGCTCTCGCCACCTATCCACACGAGCTTTTCTTCTCAAGCTCCGCCACCTTTTCATTTCCACACACATATCATGATAACCTCAATAGCTTATATAGGACATCCCTATTCGGTTGCCTCTCAACACATTCGTCCTCCATACCTTATCAACATTTAACTCCACCATTGTCTAGCGGTGGCCCTTGCCCCAACTTGCCTCCGTTTACTACCACAACACACCATCATCTCATCCAACTACTGATTTAATTAAACAAATGATGGATAAAATGCAAAATGGAGGCTTGTTTGAAGTCGTAGCACCTTGACATACGAGCAAGTTTTAGGAGCCCATCCACCCTTCAAAAGGCCCCTTCATTCATATCCTCCTCAATGGTAATTACAAAGTTTACCCGTTTTAACAGTAAGGAGGACACTCAACAACACTTGCGATCATTTAGACATGCCTATTATCGATTGCTCACGACGACGCTTTACTACTCCGCACCTTTCCCATGTCCTTATCGGGACCCGCCTTGAGTGGTGCGATTGCTCTAACCCAGACTAATCTTTTCTTTTAACTAGCTAGCCCAATCTTTCTTGGATCATTTCTCCATTAACATTGCAAGAAAGTATCTATCACCGAATTCTCTATGCCATCAGGACAATTTGAAGACGAATCTATCCCAGATTTTGTTGGACGATGGCGGGCCTTATCAACCAACTTACGTATGCCTTGCCTCGGACCAAACTTATCGAATCATTTACGCGGGCTGTGCTAAGCACATCTCTCCTACCCTCCAAATTCAAACTTTCCGTACATTTGACAAGGCCTTTCTATGGCTCGAAAACTAGAGATTCGAGCCTTGAGGAAGAGAAATTGCGGTTGCTTGCAACAAAACCCCACTTTCCGAACCCAAGATTCCACCAACAAACCTAACACTACCAATCCTCACCCATCGGCCGCTTCGAAATCAAAAGGGCTGTCCACGCGGTGATGGTCAAATCTCAAACCACCGTCTAATACCCGCTTGAAAACCACTATAAGTATAAAGCGAGCCCATCAACTACACTCCCTTGGGAGAAACATATGGTGTGATATTGGAAAAATTGCTTAAAGTAGGAGTCATTACCTTACCTCTGTTAAAGCTCATTCAGTTTGATTCCACTCGCGCCATACCTTCATTCACAAAGAAAATGACTTACGTAACTTCCACCGCATGAAGGGACACGGTCATGAGAACTGCAAGATGTTGAAAAACATAGTGCAGGAAATGGTTGATGCGGGGGATATAGCCCTCGATAATCCTAACACCCCTACTAACCAAAATTTGAAAATATTCAACAAACCATTCCCGAATCATTCTTCTAACAGTAATCTAAACCAAGATATCTTAGCTGAGGAGAGTGTTCATGAGATCCATGCAGATCTTGATTCCCACCAAAGACCCTATCTAACAAATTCTGAATCAAACCTCTTCACTAACGGAGAAACCGAACCCCCTTCCTCGTAATTAAGACAAAATGAAATCCTTGCCATTCCTTTACCCATCAAGAATTAAGCGCGAGAGTTCCCTTCTCATAAATGAGCCTTCTTATACCACATCCTTGCAAAGGCGTGAGCGGATGTTATCTAATTTATCTATTTCCCAAACGTCTCCTTCTACCATTCTTGCTCTGTACAAGAGGAAGGCTCGCCACTTCTTTTTCATCCTTAGGCAGAAACCTCTTGAACTGATGTCACCACATTCTTTAAACATGACGGATCCTCAAACACGCCCTCCTACCTATTAGTCCTTCATCACCTAAATCTTTTCAGCAACCAGGTTGACCTCTTAACACCTATCGATACGATTGCCTCACCTACCCCTGTATCACACCCACACAGTGGACCGAGAATCACAACCAACCTTTCTTCCATACAAAGTTCCTATTCACACGTGAGGACTGTCATTCCCCGGAAGATAGACGGGTCTATGGGAGCGTTTAGTATGCCATATTCTACTCAAATGCAAATGACCAATCACGATGCCTCTACCATATACCCGAAGTGTTTCTGAAGCTTAAAATGCCTATGTCCTTATCTATACCCCCTCATCTCTACCAAATACCTCATCCACTTCTATTAACCTAACCAAATCTTCCCTACGCTTGGGACCTCACCCATACCTAGTCTAACACATCCACCTCGGTGCGCTTGATTTATCTAAAAATAAAGCCGTCCATCCCATTAGGAGATAGACTCAATCTTCTCAATCTATACCAGTTAACACAACTAAAACCCTCGTCATCACACCTACCTTCCATATTGGGACCCCATCCCTCTACCTTACATCAATATATCATACCTCCTGCGTTTTCTTTTAAGCGACCTATGCCTTACGTACCCATACAAGGAAATCAAGGGTATAGCAACACGTCGCTACCGTATCTGTCCACTATCAACCCTAAACAAATTCCATCATCAAAATATTTGTTTTCATCACTCTATTTCTCTGTGGTTGTTTTCGATACCACATCATCGTAGCCTCATCATCAAACCTATCTTACGTGTCGAAGAAGCCACGTTTAGTTAAAACCCATTATCAAAACTCCTTGGCTAAACCACCCCCATATGAACCAACCCCACCACGTCATCACTAGAATCGACCCGAAGTCAATAGCCTCATTTTCCTCGACTTTGACCCACTCAAAGGGTCTTACGCTTAAAATCCTTGCTATGTTGGTAGAGAATCGACCATTTCCCTACCCCCCTTAGACCTTATGATCCATCTAAACCTCGACCTATAGGTTACGATGAGTCTAAAATCTGCACTTACCACCACACACGGGACATGACGTAGGGGATGCAAAGCATTGAAAGCCATACTTCGTCGGGTCACCTCTCTCGAATAGAAAAGTTAAGAAAGATAACTACGAAGAGAGAGAGACCTTTAGCTTCAATTCCCTCTCTATACCACCTATCCTCGCCTCACCAAGATCTATCATTATTACAGCCCCACCTCTCGAAAACCATGACCTATCCCTACCGACTTCCTCCTCTCGTATTCACGAGATCAATATGATTAGTGTTCTTTACTCGAGAGGAGAAAAACAATGGGAAAGCGAAAGAAAACACACCTACGGCATCTCTTTCTCCATCCACCATCCCGATTACACCACCACCTAAAGTGGTTATTCGCGGACCGCCTATCCCATCTCTAATGGCATTTCCCACCGAACTATGATCAAACACTTCACCAATCGCCTATAAAAATGACATTGTATGATCTCATTGGACTTGAATCTCATCGACAAGCTCTCGTTGAAATCCTTGAGGATAGAGGTTTTACCTAATGAAACCTTACTGTTACCTCTATTCTAACACCCAATCACGTTGCTTCACTCACCAAACAATCTATCTCCCCAACCATACTCTCTGCAATGCCAACGGCATTGCTTTGTCGGTTTCTCCAAAGATGAAATTATCGAATTTGGTCTTTGAAGATCTGACCACTGCTCTTTTCATCTTAGCGTACGTTTAGGATATTCGGTGCGTCGTGTTATGATTGACAGGGGCTTAGCCTAAACATCATCTCTTCAAAAGCCTTCCAACAAATGAATATCCCTTCTAGTTACATGTGTGTACCCGACCCCATCATGTTGTGATCATTGATGATCTTATTACTTCTACTTTAGGCACCGTGATCCTTAACATTCGTGTAGGACCATGTACTTTACTCCGAACTCTTCTATGTCCCGAGGGAGAGTTCGATACAATATGTTGTTAGGCCGCCCTTGGATCTGGGCTATGGGATGCGTTCCTCCACTTTACATAGATGCATAAAATTTGAGTACGAGGGAAGTCTACACCATAAAAGCTGATCCTCCCCCTTCAAAACTTACTGATATGTTGTATCGCCTAATGATGTGCTTGTACCAGTCAAGACACCCATTCATCCAAGCCCCTTGACCATCCACTTCCCAACACACCTACACCTTGACCAATGAAACCATCATTACAAATATTACTTCCTTTCCATGCAGATAACATCCCAACCTCCGACCCCTTAGTAGATGTTTTTCAACGCCTTACGCTGGGAGTACCGCCTATATAACGTTAGCTCTTTCCATACCCCCGCAGAGTACGGATAGATTACATGCACATCCACCTACGACCGTCGTGTGGGAAGGTAATCTCTTATGGACCACCCCATTACCGCACCAACCTAGCGTATGGGGGTGTTGATGCATCCTCTGTTACCCCTGAACCTCCTCTTGGTGTGGTTCCTTCCAATCTGATTTTCAATACTTAACAAATCGTCGTTTCGCCCTCACCTTCTTGACTCATTGTGCTTGGAAAGGCTTTGGTTTTGGTCTTTATGAACAAGGCCGACATACACTCATTCCCATGACTACATGCAAGCACAATGATCGTAGTGGTCTCAGTTTTCCTGAAACACCTACACTAGAGAAACCTCGTGTCAGTTGTATCCTGGAAGACGACAACGTCACCCCTACCAAACCATCATCACCCACTTTGCCATCATCACCCACAGAGTCGATAGACCCTGAATCTATCCCTCCTAACTTTTTTTTTCATAAATGCTATCTTCATAGGTCCTCTCACTTATCAACATGATAATGAGGACCCATCTTCTCTTCCCCTTCTGTATCCAGACATGATCGAAGAGGATTCACCTTCGATTAATGTTGTTGAGTGCTAGGATGACGACTCCATCCTCACTTACCTTGGGGCGGATGACTCCTATATTCAACGCGCCTTACCATCTGAAACTCAAACCATGTTGAATGAGTTGGCTACATAGAAATCAACATCCACACGGAGGAGGATCCTCACGTTGTGAAGATCGAGACAATCCCTTAACACATCGAACAAGCTGCCTTTACTACCTTTCTCTCGTGGCCGCATGACCAAGCTTTCGCTTGGTCCTATGTTGACATGCGAGAATTGATCGACCATTGCCATCCATAACATCACCCTAAACCCGATTCCAAACAGTCAAACAAAAAAAAGAAAAATGCATCCACGCATTGCCCTCTTGGTCAAAGAAGAGCTTCAACGACTTCTTTTTGTTTCCTTCATCTTGCTATTGACTATCCTCAATGGATTTCTAACATCGTACCTGTCACTAAAATGACGGAGGGACTTCGGATATGCATGGATTTCCGAGACCTTAACCTCGCTTGCCCCAAGGATGACTTCCCCCTCCCAAGTATTGATCGACTTGTTGATCTCATCTTTGGAGCCATGAAATGTTTTCTCTCGTGGATGGCTTTTCGGGATACTGATCAAATTTTGGTAGCCTGACCGATCAACATAAAATTACCTTCATAACTCCTTGGGAACCTTTTGTTATCGTGTCATGCTATTTGGCCTTAAGAATCTTTGGTGTGACCTATCGGCGGGCTATGACTTACATTTTCATGACATTATGCACACTATCCTTGAGGATTATGTTGATGATCTTCTTGGCAAATCTAAACATCACAGTGAACATCTCGATGTTTTAACCATTATTTTCGATCACCTGTTACAATATTTGTCAAGCTTCAACCAAAGAAATGTGTCTTTGGTGTTCTTTAGGAAAACTTCTTGGATTTATCGTCTCTTTGCGTGGCATTGAGGTCGATCCATCTAAAGTCAAAGCTATCCTAGAAATGCCCCACCCAAAACCTCAAACAATTGCGTAGTTTGCGGAGGTAAACTTCAATCCATCGGCGTTTCATCTCCCAACTCTCGGATCGATGTCAACCTTTCCATCACCTTCTTAAAAAGGACATTTCCTTTCAATGGAGTGAAGAGTGTCACCAAGCCTTTGAAGCTCTCAAATCCTATCTCTTGCAGACCACCTATGTTTATTCCACCTCGGGATGATCACCCTTTCTACCTTTACCTTTCGCCATCGACCATGCTATAGGATCCATGCTCGTACATCGGGACTCGGCACACCGAGAACAAGCCGTTTATTATATAAGTCGTACTCTCGTGGATTACGAGACTAGGTATACACATGTAGAAAAATTGTGCCTAGCCCTATCATTCGTAGCCACCAAACTCCGACATTACCTCCTGAATCACAAAAATTTTATCATCACCAACATGGACCCCATTCATTATATGTATGCCAAACCACATCTAAACCAACGCATCACCCTGATGGCTTATGCTCCTCGCTGACCTCGACCTTGAGTTTGTACAACAGAAGTCAATCCAAGGACAAACTATTGCGGACCAACTTGCGGAGGCCCCTTTACCTAGGGAACAACTCACCAATTTTAATTTCCTCGACGAACTCATCGCCACTCTTTCACTCAGGGAAGAGTCGTATCAAATGACCCTCTTCTTCGATGGATCTAAATGCCAGCATAACGGAGGAGCCGGCGTTGTTCTCATTCCTCTGACGCATTGAACCTATGCCTCTTTCATTCCGGCTCGATTTCCCCTGCACTAATAATACAACGGAATACGAGGCCCTTGTTTTGGGTCTCCAGGTTATGTTACACTTAGGTGTCAAATCCATTAATATTTTTGGTGACTCTCAATTGGTAGTCAATCAAGTTATGGGCATCTACCAATGTAAGAATGAGGAACTTCAAAAGTACAAACATTACATGGATTCACTTTTGACCTCATTTACTCGTTATTCTATCCAGGACCATCCCCGCTCCACTAACAAATTCACGGATACTATGGCTTGCTTAGCCTCACAAATTCTGCCTCAAGTGACTCGACATATTCATCTTGGTCCAACAACTTTTTGCCCCATCTACTCAGCCCCGAGTTGTTTGTATGATAAATAATGTGTCTCGCTAATTCCCGCAGGATACCTGGTACCACCAATTTCACGACTACCTTACAACCTCTGTTCTCCCACATGACCTTACTAGTAACGGCAAACGTGCTTTTCTTAAAAGTGTTTCTCATTATTTCGTCATGGGGGACTCCTCTATAAACGTGGCTTTGATGGCATCCTTCTTTGATGTCTAAGCTGGCGTGGAGGTCACCTATACCATCCAACAAGTCCATGACAAAGCATTTGTGGTGGACATTTTAGTGGCCTTGCTGTGGCCAAGTGAATCCTTCGCCTAGGTTATTATTGGCCTACTCTTAATAACGATTCTTCTATGAATATGTTAAGCGTTGTGTTATGTGTCGACAACATGCTGACCTTCAACATACTCCTAGCCATCCGCTACAGGTCGCACGAGATCTTTGGCCTTTCTCACAATGGGGTTTAGACCTTATTGGTGAGATTCACCCGCCTTCTTCACAACGTCACCATTGGATAATCACAGCAACCGAATATTACACAAAATGGGTGGAGGCCATTCCACTCATTTCAATCAAAAAAGAAAAAATTGTCGAATTTGTTAACCATCACATTATCGTCGTTTTGGTATTCCTCATCGCCTAATAACGAGATAATGGTAAATCTTTTAAAAATAAGTTGTTATAAGACCTTTGTGACAACTTTGGTATCAAACTTAGTTTCTCATCACCTTACTATCCATGAGCCAATGGTCAAGTTTGAATCTTCTAATAAAACCTAACCAAAATCCTCATGAAAGTTGTCAATGAGTCCGTAAGAAACTGGCATGATCACATTCCCTTTGCCCTTTGGGCTTATCGTACTAGCATTCGTACCTCCACTAATGCCACACCATTTTCTTTGGTATATGGTACCGAATTTGTCTTGCCTCTCGAAGTACAAATACCCTCCTCGAATATCTCTTCAGGATATTCTCACCATGATGATTTCCGCCAAGATCGGTTATCCAATTAGAGCTTCTTGACGAGCGTCGTCTTACGGCTCTTGATCACCTTCAAATCTACCAAAAACGCATCAAGTGTGCTTATGATAAACGACTTGATGAGCGTATTTTTAAGGTTGGTGCTCTTGTCCTCAAAGAGAATCAACATGTAACCAAACTAGAAAAGAGAAAACGTGGAAAATTTGCTCCTAATTGGATTGGGCCTTACATTATCACTCACACTTATGGATCAGGGCACTTATCGTTTAGCTTAAGCTTAATGGTAAACTCTGAGCTGAGCTCCCTTAATGCCTTGCATCTTCGACCATTCTCTTTGTTGAAATTAGTGTTATATCACTTCTTATCTACCTTACGCTCGTCCCTTGAGCTCATTTACCACCGCATACACTTTGTTTCTTACATCTCAAAATCAAATCAAGCTCACATGGTTTGATTATTACCTCCCCTTAAAATATGTCTTCCCCTTATAGTCTAGTCCATGACTTCAAAGTATCAAAATAACACATTCTTAATTAAAACACTTATGGGATTTTCTTGAGTCAAACTTCCTACAAAACTAGATGCTTTATGCCCAACGGACATCTAGACCTCTAAATTATACAATAGATCGCTCCCTGAAGGACAGCTATATGCCAAACTATTGCTACTATTATATATGTGATCGCCCCAGGAAGGACAGCTATACATAAGCACCGCATCACTGCTACTATAAATAAATGCTTTGCTCCCTTGAATGATAGCTTATACCGTGATTTGAGCCTTTATCATAAGCTTCTCACATTGATCAACTTCGTGAAGACCTCAAGAACAACAAAATACATATCCATGTAGACTTCCCGCATCGATCAGTCTATATCCAGCAAAATAAAATAAAAATAAAAGCAAAGCATTTCAAAACGCTTTTGAGTCATGGACTTGTCTATTTAGGTTTGATTCTCTTTTTTCAGAATAATCCTCTTATAATAAGTTCTATGCACCCTCGCCCACATCAACCACCTCACCTCACCATTTGTTAAAGCAACAAAACTTAAGGGACGTGACATATATCGATATATTGTGATTATACCACTCTTTTCACCTATCGACTTCTCGCCTATGTAAGGTACCTAGGGATTCAAGCTCATCCTACATTAATATGTGGTTTGTTTTGCTCTTCTCAATTCTGGGACACTCTTGCCTCTTTTGCTCGGCTCTAGGATTGCGTGTTGATCTTAATCAGGACACGATTCCCTACTACTTGGGAATGCTAACCTTCACTTTACCCTACCACCACCAACAACATTACCCTACCAACATCAAATTTTTAACAACCAACAAAATTGCCTAACCACAACCCAATTGCACAATTCACCTCTCCCTAATCCTAAGGGAGAACTACATCGCCCGAGGCCCTTCCTTGCTTTGTGCAATGGGCTATGTGGAGTGCAGCACTTGGGAGACATGGGGTCTCCCAAGGTTAGCTCGACCATCCCCTACCATACCTTATCATGTGTTGTAAATATAAATATTTTTTGTGTATTTCTATTTGCCAACATTCCTCTTTATCTTTTAAAAAAAAAAAAAAAAAACAAAACAAAAACAACATTCAAAACACAACCATTCTTATTATTATCATCACTCAAAAGAACATACATCTTTAGTTTTATTTTAGATGTTAAACAAATACATCTTTCTATCATCGACTCGCGAAGGTCAAAGCATCTTTATTTATTCTTATATTCCTATAAAATTCACTTAGACCCTTGCACCTCCTCCCGAATCGAGGTGGTGATCGTGATCGTCGATGCCCCTCGGTGGCCTCTCCATCCTCAAAGGTGCCACTACCATTGGTTCCTCCCATTGATCATCGCCAACATCTCCTCGTAACATACGAATACGTCCTCTCGCGTGGAGAAATCTTGCCTCAATCTCTCCACTCGTGAATTGTGAAAGCCTCTAACAATCCCATTGTCTCATTCACTGTGTTTGAAGCTGCGAGCCAAATCCTGTCAGACAATCTCTCTCCGCTGTAATCACGGCTATGTGGGCACTCACGTGCACCTCACGGCTTCTGCTACCCACCATACTCTATACACCTATGTCGTTCGCATCCATAACCCTGACAATTGCCATTCTATCTCTTGGCCCTTCGGGAGGTGTAGGATTTAGGGAGGTGAGAATGCTACCTTGGCGGCTGATCCTCATGTATGGTCTATATGTCATAGGAATATCACAACGCAACCCAAATTGTCGCCGCAGACACGATCTAGAGGAATCTCTCGTACTCACCCGGCCTATGCCTGCAATCCACCTCAATCGCTCTACACACCTCAACTCCTCGGCCTATGTGCTCTGTCACCATATAGTTCCCCATCGACCTCCAACAAATATCGCAATCATCACCATCTCCCATACTTGTCTATAATACTCGATGTCATCTATCATGGCACGGGATCTCGCTTGTTAATCGGACCCATCGTCGAATCCCAACCTTACACTCCCGCCTCTCATTTCGATGGGTCGGCCTATTAGACACACACAAACAATATGCTCATAGGCCCAACAATGTAATAAGTACGAACAATCCGAGGTAAATCTCGGTGTTTTCGCTTGCATGCCCATAAACCCCTATATAACTCTGCGGATATGCGGGTGCCCATGCGAATGTCACGCTCATTTCTATCATTTCTCAAATAACACTCATCAATGCTTTGGGAAATCTTCCACCTTCCTCCTCGCAATGCATAATACCCCACCACTATCATTAATAGATACAGCCCCAATCTTGTTTCCTTAGGGTGTGTTGCATACATTGTACCATACGTAAATGATAAACCTCGTTATGTCAAATCTCGTGCAGCTGACCCAAATACTGTTGTTATCGCTGCCCGCCCCGCGCTGGGCAACGCCTGATACACTATTTTTCCTATCATTGGGAGTCTCAAAATACGGAAAACATCTTCCAAAGTCACTGTCATCTCCCCTGTTGGCAGATAGAACGTATTCTTTTCTGGATTCCATCTCTCAATCAACACCTGCAACATAGCATGGTTACGCGCGATCCTTGAATAATAGCGAATTCAACTTAACCCCAACCGATTTATCAATTCCCATTCATCCGGTGTTACATCCGCTCGGATTCGTGATAACAACGATGGTACGCATATCATTCATCCTTAACCTTGCTTCGCTCGCATACATCAAAACAACACCTAATTATTCAAAAGAACAAATCTCTACGGGTTTTTTCTCAAAACTGAAACCCTTACGGTGGACATATCATGGTTATGCATAACCAATACAGGGCATTTCCAAACGATACGGATCCTTTGTTAAAAATATACCTACCCTCGCTTTAAAACATACACCTACGATAATTATTTTTCCCATTTACTCCTATTTATACCTAAAAACATACATGCCCACCTGTTTACCTACCCGTAGCACTCATACCATCCCCAACCCTTGCCTATCACCTTTTTTTTTTTTCTCATCTTTACCCACTTACACTTCTTTCATCCTATTTACTGACACATGCACGAATCAAATTACAACTAAATAGTTTACCTCTCGGGATGCGCAGCGGTTAGGAACATGTCTTCCTCGCCCTCGTGCATACGCTTTGGATGCTTCTCCTCATTCACCATGTTCACCACCCTCTTCAAATATAACTTGTCTTTCTACCTTCGAATCTCAGCCCACGCTCACTTCACCTCTCCCTTCCTCCTTATCACTCAAATTCTTTCATGCAATTACCCGTGTGATTTGTCAAAAATAATCGCATTCGCATATTTAACTTGTTGCATGATTCTAAAAATAAGAATGCTAAAAATAAGAACTTAAGTTGCCCGACCCAGTGGTATAATCTTCTATTTTTAGGAAAATAATTCTTGCATAACTGATAGATATAGAGATAACCGATAAATCTTTGGTCATATATCTACCGACATCGATTCCATAACCGATATCGGTCATGTCCCCCCTATGTTGCTTAAACTCCGAGCCTTTTTTTTTCATTTTTACAAATTTTTGTGGCGCCACAGTCCCTTTTTCTGCATGAACAAACACCATTATCCATATTTTTCATTAAATCCACATCTCATTACAAATTCATCAACATCATCTCTCTACATTACAAAAACACACAAGCCATCAACTAACGATATCAAAAGCTATCAATCTATATGTAGACACCAAATTCATGTCTTACGACCCCTTGTGACCCGCATCCCATTTCGCAACCTAACCTCATTACCTAAACTTTACACAATTATTTATTAATTACCTTGTAATTGATAAATCCACATACCTTACCCGCCACCTCACTTTGCCACCTCATCATGACCTAGCCCTAACCCTAAACTAACCTAATTAAGACTGTGACTTGGTCTAGACTCACATCCATAACTAATGCCTCCTTACTCGCACCCAAAGCCGACCTTCTAGCCACTTGACCAAGCCCGCAACTGATCTCTCGGGAGAAAAGCAGGGAAGGTGGGCTATTTTACTAAAAATAGCCTACTTTTTCCTTACCGATGCCGGTTCCTACTCGACCGCCGTCGGTTACGCAACCGCCATCGGTTCCCTATAAATGGGCTCCCCAAACCAAAACAACGGATCGGAATTTCATTTTGGAGATCAGTCAAAGGATTTCTGAATCAACAGAGAGCATTGCGAGCGAGGAATAGAGTCCAGATCTTCACTTGACGGGAGAGCAAAGACGAGTAAAGAAACGGAAGTGCTTGGCAACCAAGGAGATCAACTTGCATACGTGCCAAAACCAGTAAGTCACATCTTGCATATCCTTTGTTATAACATTTCTTATGCTTCTTGAATCTTAGTGCTCCTAAATCCGTTCAATCCACTACCCAACGTGCTATTGCATCTAATCTGCTCATTCTTTTTGCTTCTAATCATCCCATTTCCTAATACCATCCAAAAACCAGCCATTACAAACACCATAGCTACCAAGAAGATCGTAGAACCTACAGCATATCGGTTATCATTAACCGCCATCGATTATCGATGACAGCATCGCAAGATTTATCGCGTAATCGCAGACGGTTCTCCGATCAAAAGCTTAAAACCAGCCTTTCCCCTACCCAATTTAATGAAATAATTTAACTAATATTTTGCGATCTTTTGTGTTAATTCATATTAGCATGGGAACTGACCACCTTCGAAAGGAAGTTTTATATTTCCTAGGCCCAAGGCAGTTTCCTCATTTATTGTTTAATCAAAATCTTGTGGTCTTGTGTTCTTATTTGCAGGTAGTCCTTCCAAGACAAAAAGGAGTCTCTCGTGATCAGGCTGATCTTTCTCATGGTACGCGCACACCATCTCGACATTCAAATGTGTATTCCTCCTAGCCCTAACCCTATCTGTTTCTAAAAGGAATGAAAGGATAGAAACAACTCTATTCCTAGAAGCCGAAACATTCCGAGCGAAACATTTTGGCACGCCCGGTGGGACCCATTTTGGGTTTCTTTCTTTCTTACTTGCTTTCATATAGGGAGCATACCTGCTGTTTTCTTCTTCTAAAGATATTCATAAGGTTTTGTATTATTTTGGTAAAAGAACTTGCTTTGTTTTTGCATCTTGCATTAGTGAAAGTCATCTCTTTTGCTTCATCGAACATAATTTTCGATTTGGGTTTAAAACACGTGCATTGCATTCCTGCTTGTTGTTTTTCAATTCTAGTGAACGTAGATTAAGTAACAGGTCATACACGTGGGGGTGATATCCACGGTATTGACAGGAAATTAACCTTAGTTTCACTACACAACACATACCGAATCACTTCACAATTAACACAACAGCTCAAACATCCCCTCTTTTCCGCGGTATTCCTCCGCCCGATTGAGGTAACCTTATAAGCCAAAACAAACTTGACATTTCCCCTAGGTCTTGTTTAGGATTCGACATCATCTTACGTCTAAAGGCATAAGCCCACAATAACTAAAATTAACCCTAGGATTAATCTCTAGATTTGCGTGTGCCTCTTGCTTGTTTCCAAATTCTATTTTCTGTCATACTTTGTCTTACGTGATCAATAAGTTGATAAATATACTCAACGTTGCTAAAAATCAAATTAAGACCTTTTATATCTTCTTATCCTAGACTTTTGACACCGGCATTGGTTAAGGGACCGACAATCGTTTTCTTCGTGGCTGACACGGTTAGTAAACCGATATCGTTCACCATCATTTCATCAGCCCACGACAAACCTAAAGAACTTGCCAAATTCATCATTTCGAGGTTGTTTTTGTTCTTGATAGATTAAAACTTTCTGTGTGTTCTTGTCTATGGTTGTCATCACTCGGAGCAAGCCTCACGCCATGGTTTCACATGCCCTTTCTGTGTCTTTGCTGAATCACCCCCTTCACATTCTATAGGGAACCCTACGGACACCGAAGTGAGATCCCCCAAATTCCTGTAGGAGACAAGGACTTTGCCAAATTTCTGATGCTAATCCAGTACTGCACAATACTATTTGTCTCATGCCCCCGACCGTACGCCACGATGGTCAACTCCTTATTAGCATGCCTATTAGTATAGCTGCTCATTTAGCTCCCACTCCTCCCGATAACAATGCCTTACTTCTGCATCTCTAGCCCCGTCTCCCAATCCGAAGCTGACTTGAGGTTCATACGACCCCAATTAGCTTTCCTTTGGTTAACCTTGGACCCCACGTATCGTTACCACCAACTCGCCCTATCTCATCTCTCTTTCGGACCACTCCATTCATGACTTACTCTCGCCACCTATTCACACGAGCTTTCCTTCTCAAGCTCCGCCTACCTTTTCATTCCCATACACGTATCCAGTAACCTCAACACCTTATATGGGACATCCCTATTCTGTGGCATCATCATCTCATCCAACCACAGATTTCATCAAACAAATGATGGACAAAATGCAAAAACCTGGAGGCTTCCGTTTGAGGAAGTCGTAGCGCAAGATATGACATACGAGCAAGTTTGTCGGGAGCCCATTCACCCTTCTATCCCCTTCATTCATACCCTCCTCAATGGGAGTTGCCAAAGTTTACTCGTTTTAACAGTAAAGAGGATCCTCAACAACACTTGCGATCATTTAGACATGCTTGTTATTTGATTGCCCATGATGACGCCTTGTTACTCCGCACCTTCCCCATGTCCTTATCAGGACCCGCCTTGGAGTGGTATAGTGCTTTAACTTGACATTCGATCTTCTCTTTTAACCAACTAGCCCAATCTTTCTTGGATCATTTCTCCATTAACATTGCAAGAAAGTATCTATCATCGACCTCTATGCCATCCGACAATTTGAGGCAGAATCTATCACAGTTTCGTTGGACGATGGCGGGGCCTTATCAACCAACTTACATATGCCTTGCCTCAAACCGAACTCATTGAACTATTTACGGGCTGCGCTAAGCATATCTCCCTACCCTCCAAATTCAAACTTTCCGCACATTCGCGAGGCCTTTACCATGGCTCTAAACTTGAAATTTGAGCCTTAGAAGAAGAGAATTGCGGTTGCGTAGCAAAACCCCAATTTCCGAGCGCTTTGATTCTACCAACAAATAAACACCACCACTCCTCACGCGTCCACTTCTTCTAAATCAAAAGGAGCTGTCCACGCGGTAATGGTCAAATCTCAAACACCGTCCGATACTCCGCCGAAAACCACTTATAAGTACAAAGCCGAGCCCACCGGTTACACTCCCTTGGGAGAAACTTATGGCGTCATCCTGGAGAAATTGCTCAAAAAGTTGCTGGGGCTATCACCTTGCCCCTGTTAAACCTCACTCGGGTTTGACTCCACCCGCATGTGATACCTTCCAGTGCAAAAGAAAATGACTTTTGTAACTTTCACCGCGTAAAGGACATAGTCATGAAAGCTGCAAGATGTTGAAAAACATAGTACGGGAAATGGTTGGCCTTTGAGGATATAACCCTCGATAATCCTAACGCCCTGTGGCTTAACCGAAATCTGAAAATTTTCAACAAGCCATTCCCGAATCACTCGTCCAATAGTAACGTGAACCAAGATATCTTAGCCCGAAGAGAGTGTTCATGAGATCCATGCGATCTTCGATTCTCGGTTAAAAGCCTCTATTGAAAAAAATTTTAAATCAAGCCTCTCCACCAACACGGGAGTTTGAACCTCCTTCACCACCATCAAGCCAAAGTGAAATCATTCCTTTACCCATAGAAGAGTTAAGCCAGGACTTCTCTTCTCATCGATTTGAGTCTTCTTACACCACATCCCTCAAGGTGTGCAAGGCGGATCTTATCTAATTTATCTATTTCCCAAACGTCATACCCTACTGCTCTCACAGGCTGAGGAAGGCTCACCACTCCTTTTGACATCCTTAGCCGAGAAATCTCTTACACTAACATCACCACATTCTTTAAACGTGATAGATCCTCGAACACGCCCTCCTACCTATTACTCCTCATCGCCTAAATCTTTTCAACGACCGATTGACCTCTTAACATCTATTGATACGATTGCCTCATCTACCTCCCGTGTCACACCATGCGAGTGGTGGAATTACAACCCACCTTTCTTAGGTACAAAATTACAAATCACACACGGAGGCCTGTCATTCCACAGAGATGACGGCAGTGCCACTATGGGAACGTTTGAGTACCCTTTTCTACTCAAATGCAAATGACAGATCCCCGATGTCTCCACCATATACCGAAGTGTTTAAGGTGGCTTAAAATGCCCTTGCTCTCACCTTCACCCCCTCACCTCTACCAAATGCCCTGGCTCCACTTCTATCAACTTAACAGATCTTCCCCTCGCGCTTTGGGACCTCACCAATGCCCAGTCTAATGCACCCGCCTAAGCGGCTCGATCTATCCAAAAATAAATCCACCGCCACCAGAATCAAAACCACATTT